>MU226894.1:1242834-1253957 GCA_018584345.1 Thuja plicata
ATTTGTAGCTGAACCCAAGCAGAGTCACCTAATGGCAATCAAGAGGATATTCAGATATCTAAAGGGAACTATAGACTATGGTTTATGGTATCCTAAATTAGAGAATGTAAAGCTTCATGTGTATACAAATGCAGATTGGGAAGGTTGTATTGATGACAGCAAGAGCACTTCAGGAGGAGCAGTATTCCTTGGAGATAGATTGGTTTCTTGGATAAGAAAAAAGAAAAACTATATTTCTCAGTCAACAGTAGAAGCTGAATATGTTGTAGCAGCACTAAATTGTTCAACCATGGTTTGGATCAAGTAGATGGTTAAAGACTTTGGCATTCAGGTTGATTATCCTATTATTATTCATTGTGATAATACTAGCAATATCAACATGTCTAAGAACCCTGTGATGCACGCAAAGACAAAACACATAGAGATCAAGCACCATTTCTTAAGATAAAAGGTTGCAGACAAAGAAGTTAAATTGGACTACGTGAACACCAAAGAACTGTTGGAAGATATTTTCACAAAGCCCTTATCAAAGGATACTTTTGAGTATCTCAGGGAGAAGTTGGGAGTAATTCCCTCTCCTAAGTCTATTTAGAAGAAGCAGCAAAGACATCTATCATTAAGTGACTGATGAATGGTTGACTACTCTACTTCTGGAGTAGTACTTGTACCTAAAAAGACTATGGCACCCTTTTCCATTGATGTCAAAGGGGGTGTATATAGTAAGGAGGAGCATGTACTAAGGGGGAGCATTTACTCTGGGGGAGTATATACATGGAACAAAAACACAAACAGAGGAACTGTAGCAGCTTAGAGAAATCTTTATTGAGAATATTGAGAAGATTGTAAAAGAAAGAGGACACCATGAACAGAGGATGTTTTTGATATCATATGTTGCCATCAATGTCAAAGGGGGAGATTGTTGGAGATTTGATTCTGAGCAGTTGATTGATTGTATGTTTGTCATTGATGACCACATTTAATACACAGTAGTAATTATGTATGTACTTATCAAAATGATGATATGAAGACTTGCGTGGATAGATACATGTTTTTGACATGTTTATTATGTTATATTCATACACGTAGACCCAGATATGATGTTTCAGTAAAGTTATGTAATTCTATTACTGGCAGTTATAGTTCTGGAAGTGTAACGGTTTAGGGCCGATGTTTATCACATGTTTCTTGAGTTGCACCTATCTTTTGTATATGTGTGTGTATATTCATAATTAGTTATGAGTTGATGGTATTAATCTAGAGGCACCAAATGTGTTTCAAGAAGATTGCAAAGTTAGAGTTAAATTGGTGAGGCCGACTTAGTGAAGCGTCGCGTCTATGTGGTTTATACTTGCGTGGTTGTAATTATGCTTGTGTGCTTAGAAGAGGTGACAATAATGTTATGAAGAGTTTACTTATAGGTCCCATGATCTCATACTATGAGGAAGATAATTATAGCAAGTCAAAGGTGACACACTAAGTGTGAATGATACGAAAAGATAAGTTAGATGTACATAGCAGATCATCAGAGTTGGTTCATTCATCAAGAGTCTATGTGAAGAAGAAGTGAAAGATTACAATACACTGGAACTGATCAAGACAATAGGTCTACTCTATAGTTCATCATCAGATATAGTGCATATCTGTTATTTAGAAGGTTGTATCCTTCACCATCAAGCAGTGAGATTTTGGACAGTGAGTCCACCACCCCTAGTAGGGTTACTTGTAAAAGGCTCCTAACAGAGTCTGACCCTTAACCAGGTCACTATACTTATTGCATTGTATTGTACAACTCCTAATAGTGTTGAAATATCTTCTAACAAGGATTACAACAAACAAGTATAGTTTATTGTGGGTGCTAATTCACACCAGGGTTTTTACCATTTGGTTTCCCCATAATCAAATTGTGTGTTGAGTACTGTATTATCTGATTATGCATTTACTTTGTTGTATTCTAAAGTTAAAGAAGAACTGAAGTTACTGATAACTGATTCACCCCCCTTCTCAATTATCCTTTTGGACTATTTTAACACAATATAGTAGGTCTACTCTACAGTTCATCATCAGATATAGTGCATATCTATTCTATAGAAGGTTGTAGCCTTCACCATCGAAGTAGTGAGCTTTTGGACAATGAGTCCTCACCCTTAACAGGGTTATTTATAAAATACTCCTAACAGGGTCAGACCCTTAACTAGGTCACTATACTTATTGCATTGTATAGAACAACTCCTAACAGGGTTGCAAGATCTTCTAACAGGGATTATTATAAACAAGTATAGTTCATTGTGGGTGTTAATTACCACCGGGGTTTTTACCGTTTAGTTTCCCCGTAACCAAATTGTGGTGTTGTTTATTGTGTTATCTGAATGTGCATTTAATTTATTGTATTCTAGAGTTAATAAAAGAAAAGAATTTAATTAGATGGTAACTGATTCACCCCCCTCTCAGTTATCCTTTGGGACTATTCTAAAAATTGGTATCAGAGCCAAGTACCTTGAAGAGAAATCCTAACAACTTAAGGTAGATCAGATGACATACTTCAGAAAAGAGAGTCCTAAGTTTGATGGAGAGAATTATCTAGATTAGAAGAACAAAATGATGACACATCTACAGTGTGTTGGTTTCAACATTTTTGAGATAGCCACACAAGAAGTTGTTATTCCCTCTCTAAAAGACCTTGCAAGAGATGATGCTACTAGTAAACAAAAGGAAACATTCACAACTAATGCAATTGCTAAAGAAGCCCTTATAAGTGCACTATCTGACAGTGAATTCTCTGAGATCAAGAAAGTAGACAGAGCATACACAATATGGAATTATTTAGAAGACATGTTTGAAGGAGATATCTAAGCAAAGAATGCGCACAGGAAGACATGGAAAAATAAATACAACAATCTTGAGATGTTACCTGAAGAGAACATCAGAGCCTACAATCAGAGGATAAATGAAGAAATTTATGGAATCAGAAACAATGGTGGAGAAATTTCAGAAGAAGACATAATAGACAAGCTGATGACTATATTAACAGTGGACTATGAGAGAAAGATCAATATTCTAGATGAAACCATGCAATTTTCAAAAGAATTCAAGAGAGAGACTTTGATCAGTAAAATCTCTGCATTTGAGATATCAATATTGAAGACCGAACCCAAAAGTGAAACAACTTTTAAAGCCTCAGTCCATGGTAAGAAACCTTTACACATCTCTAGCAATACTGAGAAAGAAGAAGTTCATGAAGAAATAGAAGAAATCATTGCCATGACTGCTAAAATAGAAAAGAATGGCAAAGGCAAGTATGAAGGACAATTGCCATTCAAATGTTTTTTCATGCAACAAGATCGACCACTTTGCATCCAAGTGTCCTACAAGAGTAAAGAAATTTAGATCTAATTATAAACCAAAATATAGAAAGGAATGCTATCATGTTGAAGAAAGTGTAACTGATGAAGATTCAGGAGAAGATGAAATTGGATTCGTTTCCCTTAAAGACATGGAAAAATTGCTTGAGGAAATGGACATTGAAGATGAAAAGGAAGCACAGGAGCTAGTCCTAATTTCCAAAGAAGACATCAGAACTGATTGGATCATTGATAGTGGATGCTCTCACTACATGACATGTGATAAAGATACATTTGTTCATCTAGACAAGTACAAAGGTGGTATGGTTAGATTTGGATATAACACTCCAAAACCTATCATAGGCAGAGGATCTATCACCTTGGATGGAAAGAACAAGATAGATGATGTTTTGTATGTTGACGGCATACATCACAACTTACTAAGTGTTGGATAGCTACTTGACAAAGGTTATCATTTGGAATTCAAAGACAAAAAATGCATTATTAGCATTAAAGAAGGAGACATGATTGCATCAGGCTAAAAAAAAAAAGGTAATGTTTTTTAGCTCAATTCAGATTTAAGTTGTTTTGTTGCAAAAGTGGATGACAGTTGGTTATGGCACAAGAGACTATGTCATATCAATTTTGACAATATAGTAAAGATAAGCAATGTCAAGGCAGTTAGAGACCTTCCAATTATTGCAAAACCAGTTGGCACAATGTGCAGGGAATGTGTTATGGGAAAGCATGTAAGGAGCTCTTTCAAAAGCAAGAAGAACTCAGCTGAAAACAAGTTATACCTAGTGCATACAGATTTATGTGGTCCTACTCAAACAAGATCATACTATGGAGAAAGGTATTTCATTTTTTTTTGATGATCTTTCAAGGATGATGTGGGTTGCATTCTTAAAGGAGAAGTATGAAGCCTTTGAGAAGTTCAAAATATTCAAAGCCAAAGTTGAGAATGAATATGGATTAAAACTAAAATGTCTAAGATCAGATAGAGGAGGAGAATTCACCTCTGACCAGTTTTATGAATACTATGAAGAACATGGAATCAAAAGACAGTTGAGTGCACCTAGAACCCCTCAGAAGAATGGGATTGTAGAAAGAAGGAACATGATCATACTTGATACAGTGCGCACAATGACGATTGAAGTAAATGTTGCGCACACCTATTTGAGAGATGCAGTCAATACTATCAACAGAACACAACTAAGACCAGGCGCAGATAATACACCTTATGAACTTTGGTTTGGTATGTACCTACAGTAAAATACTTCAGAATCTTTGGTAGCAAGTGCTACATCAAGAGAGATGATGGTGTTGGTAAGTTTGATGATAGAAGTGATGAAGGTATTTTCCTTGGTTACTCTACTAAAAGCAAAGCATACAGATGTTTCGATTTGAGATTAAAGAATATAATTGAAAGTACTCATGTAAATATTGATGAGAAGTTCATGATTCAAGAGAGGTACTATGAATATGCACCTATGATTGAGGATGAACCCAGGCCTAGTAGTAAAGACAATGTTATTGAAGAAATGTTTGATTGCATTGATGTATCATGTAATGAACCAGAATCAAGAAAAGAAGTATCACAAATTACAGATGAGGATGTCACACCAAAAGTTTCAAAATTCACATCTAGATACCATTCAAAAGATGATATCATTGGAGATCAGAGCTGCAGTATTTTGACTAGATCTAAAGCAAAAGGTTTATCAGTAGATGAAGAGGTATGTTTACTTTCACATATTGAAATTTGAAGTGTTGAAGATGCATGCAAGGATTATGATTGGCAGAAAGCAATGGAAGAAGAATTAGACCAAATAATAAAAAATGATACATGGGAATTGGTTTCGAGACCTAGTGACAAAAATGTGATTGGAACAAAGTGGGTATTCATGAATAAAATGAGTGAAGATGGTATAGTGGTTAGAAACAAAGCAAGACTGGTGTGTAAAGGATATGCACAGAGGGAAAGAATAGATTACAATGACACATTTGCCCCTGCAAGAAGACTAGAAGTCATTAAGTTATTCTTGGCCTATGCAGCATTCAAAGACTTTAAAGTATATCAAATCGATGTCAAATCAGCCTTTCTGAATGGTGACTTGAAGGAAGAAGTCTACATAGAATAGCCTGAAGGATTTAATCTATCAGATAAACTAGACATGGTATGCAGATTGAAGAAAGCACTCTATGGACTTAAACATGCCCCAAGAGCTTGGTATGAGAGACTAGATGGTTATCTTACCAAGATTGGATTCAAGAAAGGAGATGCAGATTGTAACCTATTCATAAGAGAGACACCTAATGGATTATTACTTGTTGCCATATTTTTTGATGACATTATCTTTGGAGGTAATGACAAGCTTAGTGCAAAATTTGCAAAAGAAATGAAGAATGAATTGGAAATGAGCATCATTGGTCCTATAAAATATTTTTTGGGATTAAATGTAAAACAAACAGATAAAGGAATATTCATAAATCAGTCCAAATATGTGAAGGAAATATTGAAGACTTTCAAGATGGAATATTGTAAGCTAGTATGCACTCCTATGATAACATGAAGCAATCTTTCTAAAGAGGATGATTCCACAGGAGTTGACAAGACATTATACAAATATATGATTGGAAAACTTATATATCTTACTCAATCTAGACCTGACATATCTAATGTAGTTGGCATTGTTGGTAGATTTGCAGCTGAACCAAAATAGAATCACCTAATGGAAATAAAGAGAATATTTAGATATCTAAAGGGAACTATAGACTATGGTTTATGGTATCTTAAATCAGAGAATGTACAACTTCATGTGTATACAGATGCAGATTGGGAAGGTTGTATTAATGACAGGAGGAGTACTTCTGGAGGAGCAGTATTTCTTGGAGATAGGTTGGTTTCTTGGGTAAGCAAGAAGCATAATTATATCTCTCAGTCGACAACAAAAGATGAATATGTTGTAGTAGCATTGAATTGTTCAACAATAGTTTGGATCAAGCAGATGGTTAAAGATTTTGGTATATAGGTTGATTATCCTATTGTTATTCACTGTGATAACACCAGTACTATCAACATGTCCAAGAATCCTGTGATGCACGCAAAGACAAAACACATTGAGATCAAATACCATTTTCTTAGAGAAAAAGTTGCAGATAATAAAGTAAAATTGGACTATGCGAGCACCAAAGAATAGTTGGCAGATATTTTCACAAAGCCTTTATCAAAAGATACTTTTGAGTATCTCAAGGAGAATTTGGGAGTAATTCCCTTTCCTGAGTCTGATTAGTTAAAGCAGCAAGTACATCAGTCCATAGTGACTGATGAATGGTTGACTATTCTACTTCTAGAGTAGTACCTGTGCCTAATTGTTTATGACACCCTTTTCCATTGATGTCAAAGGGTTTATAGTAAGGGGGAGAATATACTCTCGGGGAGTATATAATCATCTAACTTAAAAACACAGACAGAGGAAATGCAACAGTGTAGAGGAATCTTTGGTGAGGATATTGAGAAGATTTTAAAAAGAAAGAGGACACCATGTGCTAAAGATGTTTTTAATATCATATGTTGCCATCAATATCAAAGAGGCAGATTGTTTGAGATTTACTTCTGGCAGCTAGTTGATTGTATGTTTGTCATTGATGACAACATATAATATACAACAATGTTCTATATGTACTTATCAGAATGATGCCATTAAGCCTTGAATAGTTATATTCATGTTGTAGATATGTTGTTTATGTTTTGTTCATACACGTAGACTCAAATATGAAGTTTCAGTTGTGTTGTGTAATTCTGTTAGCGACAATTACAGTTTCTAGAGTTTGTCTGTATAGATCCGACATATTGCATTGGTTCTTGAGTTGTACCTATCTTCAAGATATGCGTGTGTATATTCAAGTTTAATTATGAGTTGAAGATAGTTATCTGAAGGCGCCAAAAATGTTTCAACAAGATTGCAATGTTAGAATTAATTTGGTGAGGCCAACTTTGTGAAGCATCGTGTCTATTCAGTTTATATTGCATGGTTGTAATTATGCTTGCATGATTAGTTAAGTTGACAAGGATGTTATGAAGAGTTTCTTAACAGGTCCCATGATCTCATACTTTGAGGAAGAAATTTATAGTAGTTCATTTGTGAAATGCTAAGTGTGAATGATAAGATAAGAGACAGAAAAAGTACAGAGCAGAATATCAGTTGTGTTTCATTCATCAAGGATCTATGTGAAGAAGAAGTGAAAGATTAAAATACATTGGAACTGATCAATAAATTGGGTCTACTCTACAGTTCATCATCAGATATAGTGCATATCTGTTCTATAGAAGGTTGTAGCCTTCACCATTGAAGCGGTGAGCTTTTGGACAGTGAGTCCTCACCCTTAACAGGGTTATTTGTAAAAGACTCCTAACAGGGTCAGACCCTTAACCAAGTCACTACACTTATTGCATTGTAAAGAAAAACTCCTAACAAGCTTGCAAGATCTTTTAACATGGATTATTATTGTAAAGAAAGAAATAGGGAAATGTAAAGGATGAAAAGAGATTTGTTAATTGATTGCTTAATTAGATTAAAGTGTGTTGAATTCCTTAACCCTATTTCACATCTTACACTTAATTGAGTTTGATATTGATTGTATGTTGCTATTGTGTTTTGGGGAAGATAAGATGCTCCTTTCTTTCACCCTCAAATACACAAATAGGAGATCCAATTTGATCAACCCAAGAAGAAGGGTTAATGCACAAGTGAATCCACTATTTGGAAAGAGAACAAGAAAGGGGATCTTAAATTCTATTAATTGATTGATTAAATATGATTAATAATAGTAATTGAAAAAGGATAGGAGGAAGAACTAACCTTACAAAATTGCAGATCAAAGAATGCTATTTTTTGAGGTCTGTAGACTATTTCTAGAAATACTGACAGTTGATCCCGAACCAGAACACAGAGACAAACAAAACCCAAAAATATTTTTCCATTTCGATGTCATATTATGAAAAAGCTTGACCCTATACCACAAATGCCAACCCTTTCTAGGTGAGGTTGACCCTATCCTGCACAGATCTGAAAGTGTCCGTGTTCGCACCGTCCAAAAGAAAACTGAAAAGGGTATCCAGATCTGGTCTCAGATCTACAGTCCCAAACTTGTACCTACAAGAAAAAAAGGTTTGTTTATTGTGGGGGATGGTTTTGCCTTTCTCAAACCCTATTTTTGGAATCAACCTTATAATATAATTGAAATTGCAGAGATAAACAAAGTAAACACATAAATTTACCTTGCTTATATGGAAGCCCTTGTGGAGGATTCAAATCTGTGAATCCACAAGTATGTATGCATCAAATGGATCTAGAATGTAGAATGTATCATGTAGGATGTCTTCAATAAATCACTTGTAGATCTCCAACACCAATTCTTGAATGGGTTCTTGAATTTGGAAGAGGCTTTGAAGAAGGTGGATGGAGAGATCACCAAAAGGGCACTATGTAGCTTGAATCCTTCAATGGCCTCCAATGGATCTCCTTAATGAAAATGGATGCTTGAATTCTTGAGAATGGATGGATTCTTGCTTGAAATATTTCTCCTTAGCTTGCTTGAATTGCACTTGAAAATCCTTCTCAATTGCTTAATGATGCTTAGAGAAAATGAGAGGAGAAAGCTCCCTTTTATATGAAACTAGGGCACAATCTTCTAAGGAGGCTGACATAGGATAATTAAATTCACATTTAAGCCTTTACCCCTAGGAGAGGACCTATATTAAATACACTTTAGGAATCCACGCTACGGAGCCCAAAACAGCCGACCTGGAAGTGGGAAAAACTTTCTTTGCAAAGACCGACATCCAGGACTGCAGGACCCTGGGATTTGAACCCTGGGACAGGGTCAAGGTTGACCTTGACCTAGGTTAGGGCCAAGGTTGACCCTGACCTAGGTTAGGGTCAAGGTCAACCCTATCCTAGAAAGGTTGACCCTGTCCTTGGTTCCCAGAATCACAGGTCTGCAGTTCATAATGCAGAGATCAGGCTAGAAAGTGGTGAAAAGAAGGGTAGATCAGGGGGGAAGCCATGTCAAGATCAGGAACCTAGTCAAGGCGCTTTTCATGACCTCAAACCACTTACTTGGAAGGCTAAACAAATAAAAAATGGAAGTGCTTCCATTTTCTGACTATACATTTAGCCCCCACTTTAGCAAGAGTATGAGTTCAACACAAACTCTTGGTAAAGGAGAATATATAGAAAAAAAAATCTTATTGAAATCAAAAGGGATAAAGAAACCCTCAAGCCCCCAAGGGACTCAATTATTTATCATCCCTAAGATCACGATAAGAGAGACATCACTAGTTAAAGAGAGATAGAGAGAGAGGGTGTGATTACCTTGCCCAGTAAGATGTCTGTATCTCACTGTAAATCACAAAAAGGATAGGATGACCTACCAAGAAAGTACTTGATAGTCACCCCATAAAGTTGTGTGCCTTCTAGTGGCTTTGTGCATGCATATAGTGCATCTTCTGATGGCTTTTATTAAGTACCCATGGATCCATATTCTTATATCACCATGGAATACACTTGTAAAATGTGTATCTCTTCAGGATTTAGCAACTTATGCACGTTACCTTCTGAGGATTTAGCATATTGAATTGGAATTGAATGTGTATCTCTTTAGGATTTAGCAACTTATGTTCATTACCTTCAGAGGATTTAGCGAAAATAGAAATAAAGATGCGTGTCTCTTCAGGATTTAGCAACTTATGTGCATTACCTTTCGAGGATTTAGCATGCCGCAAAACAAAATGTTAGAACCAAAAATGCATAATATAGAATGAGGGAGGCTGTATATATGCCCCCCTCCTTAAGATGGCAAAAATACATACTATTTTGACATGTTAAGGAAAGAAAAGAACAAGGATAAAGCCTTCATCAACACCAAGACAATATCCATAGACAACACCCAGTCCAAGCCAAGAAGGTCACAGCTCCTATGAGGCCATGGAAGGGACGAATGCAAAGAGATATGATGCAAGAAGTGAAAAAGTAACCCTTGTGAGGGATAGCACACTATTCAGTTTCCAAGGTGAGAGATTTATCAACCATGGAAACCCAATGTCAAACAACGAAATAGGTTATAATCAAGGACATAGATCCTCAATGCAAACCAAAATTTTCATGTATGATTAGATATCACATAATAGATAGATATTGCTTAACCAAGGGAAAATTGGATCCCAGAAAGATAGAAAAGAAGGATATGGCATCCTTGCCCCCCAAGTGTAGGAACAAGGATGAAAGGGGACCTATTATATCGCTCACAACACTATGTAAGACAACAAGCCCCTAACGATTAGGCTAACATTGTTTACATAAGGTGGAGCTCCATAATAGGAACATAAATGTTATTTAAATAAAACAAGATTGAAATATAATTCATTGCAACAAGATATATAAATAACTTTACTATCAATGAGCTGCCTAATTTTATAACGTAAAGCTTGACATTCATTAGTAGAGTGATCATGAAATCTATGATAAAAATAAAAAGAAAGAGTCTTCAAGTGTGAATTATGTTTCTTTTTGCATTTAGGTCTAGTAATCATCTTAGCATGAAGGAGTTTAGGCAAAAGAACTTCTTGGTCAAAATCCTTCACCTTCTTCTTAGGTTGATCAAATTGGATCTCCTATTTGTGTATTTGAGGGTGAAAGAAAGGAGCATCTTATCTTCCCCTAAACACAATAGCAACATACAATCAATATCAAACTCAATTAAGTGTAAGATGTGAAATAG
>MU226894.1:1266916-1312211 GCA_018584345.1 Thuja plicata
CATAGTACAACACAAGAATAAAAGAAGTAGTCAATGTTATACGAGGTGTTGGAGGTACACTTGAAGAGGAGACAGTGGTAAGTAAAATCTTAAGAACCTTATTGCCTGTATATGCTATTAGAGTTTCAGCTATTCAAGAAATGAGAGTAGTTGCAAACAATACAGTTACTCTTGATAGTTTGATTGGTAGACTAATTTCATTTGAAATGAATAACTTTGATAATTGTGTCTTACCAAACTTAGAGTCTGCATTTAAGTCTTCTATGAGAATAAGAAAATCCAGTCAGAGACACACATCTAGAAGAGATAGTGAAAGGAAAAGTTAAGAAGAAGATCTAGATGAAATAAAAGCACTCATGGCAAGGAGAATGCAAAGAGGTAAAGGTAAATAAAAAGGAAAGTTACCACTTGTATGCTTTAATTGTAAAGAGATTGGACACTTTGCTGCAAGATGTCCCAACAAAAGAAAAGATGACAGAAGTAATGACAGATCTTTTGAGAAGAAATCTGATAGAGGTGATAGAAAAGATTATAGAGGTTACCGACAATCAGAAAGAAAGGATACCCGAGACTACAAGGATAAAGGCAAGAAGGCTAGCTACCTAGCTGCTTGCAAAGATGAAGATACTGACACCGAACCTGATGATGACATCAAGATGGTATTTGTAGCTGTGAAAGATGATTTAGATGAAGATGAAAGGTATGAAGAAACTGCACTCATATCTAAGGTTAGTAAGAATGATATCTGGATTATAGATAGTGGCTACACTCACCATATGAACGGTGACAAAGAAAATTTTAACACTTTTGAATATTATAATGGTGGTACAGTAAGAATGGGAAATGATACACCTTTTTCGGTTGAGGGTAAAGGAACTATAATGTTGAATAACCTGATTAAATGTGAAAATGTTTATTGGGTAAAAGGATTGAATTATAATATGTTGAGTGTTTCTTAGCTAAATAATTCAGGTCATAGAGTAGCATTTGAGAACAAGAAGGCAAAGATCTTCAATGAATCAAGAAAACTGATTGGTACCTTTGAACAGACTAAAGGTAACTTATTCTATCTGAATGATACTGACACCACTTGCTTAATGACTAGAAACAAAGACATATTGTTGTGGCACAAAAGTTTGTGTGATGTGAATTTTGACAACATGATGAAAATAAGTAGAAGAAGAAGTGTAAGAGGCTTACCAACAATGACAAAACCAAAAAACATCATGTGCAAAAATTGTCAAAAAGGTAAAATGACAAAGTCTAGTTTCAGAAGTAAAACCCATACATCTGATGATATTCTAGAATTAGTCCATACTGATTTATGTGGACCTATAAAGACAAAGAGCTATTATGGAGATAGATATTTTACTCTCTTTGTCAATGATTACTCTAGAATGATGACAGTCATGTTTCTAAAGGAAAAATCTAAAGCATTCAAGATGTTTAAATGGTATAAGGCTATGGTAGAAAAACAAAGTGGTAAGGAGCTAAAATGTTTAAGATCAGATAGAGGAGGAGAATTTACATCAGATGAATTCACTAATTTTTGTAATGAGAATGGTATAAAAAGATAGGTTTCTACACCAAGGACACCACAACAAAATGGGATTGCTGAGAGAAGGAACAGATCAATAGTTGATTGTGCAAGAACACTGATGATAGAGAAAGCCATCACCCAAATCTTCTAGAGAGAAGCTGTCAACACTGCTGTTTATACACTTAACAGAGTACAATTGAAGAAGGACACAAAGAATACACCTTATGAGCTATGGTATGGTAAAACACCCAATGTAAGTTACTTTAAGATCTTTGGTAGTCAATTTTATGTCTTAAAGGATGATAGAAATGGAAAGCTTGATGCCAAAAGTGATGAAGGTATTTTTCTGGGGTATTCTACGAAAAGAAAATCTTTTAAATGTCTAATCAAGGCTTCTAACAAAATAGTTGAAAGTGCAAATGTGAAGATTGATGAATTTGCAGAAAAGAATGAGCTCGAAAGCACAAAAGAACCAGAGGACTACAAAAAGTTTGTATATTGTGAAGAACCCATAACTCTACCTGAGCAACAGTGCTTAATTCTAGAACAACAGATTGTTGCAACCGACGATTAGAATGTTGTTACCGACGGTCAGGATAATGATCAAGATAATGTGCAAGGTAATGAAGATCAAGCTAATACACAAAGAGCTGTACCTGTACTTGCAAGATATGTAAGAAGGAACCATCTAGAGGACCAGATCATAGGAGATAAGAAAGATGGTACAAGAACAAGAAGTAAGTCTTTAAACTCAAATTGTTTAATTTGTTAGTTTGAGCCAAAATCTGTCAATGCTGCACTAGATAATGAAGAATGGATAAGTGCTATGAATGATGAGATTGAGAAGAAAAAAACATGGTCAATTGTTCCAAGACCAGATGACAAAAATGTCATCGTTACAAAATGGATATTCAGGAATAAGCTGAACGAGAATGGAGAAGTCACAAGGAACAAAGCAAGACTAGTATGCACAAGAGGAAGGTATAGACTATGGAGAAACCTTTACACCCATTGCTAAGCTAGAAGGAGTAAGAATACTAATTTCTTATGCTGCATACAAAGGATTCAAAGTATATCAAATGGATGTCAAGTCAGCATTCCTAAATAGAATACTTGAAGAAGAAGTATACATTGAGCAACCAAAAGGGTTTGTAGATCTAGACAAGAGGAACATGGTATGTAGACTTCATAAAGCCTTATATGGATTAAAACAAGCTCACAAAGCCTGGTATGATTGACTTCATTCCTATCTAATAAGTATTGGATTCATAAGGACTAGTGAAAACAATAATCTTTATTTGAAAAAAGATATTGATGCTAACACTTTGATTGCTGAAATATTTGTTGATGACATCATATTTGGAGGCAATGATATACTATGTAAGTCATTTTCTGATGAGATGAGCAAAGAATTTAATATGTCTATGTTTGGAGAGATCAAGTTCTTTCTTGGTCTACAGATCATTCAACAAAGTGAAGGTATTTTCATTACACAGTCCAAATACATCAAAGAGGTCTTGAAAATTTTCAAGATGGAAAATTCCAAACCAGTTGGAACACTGATGGCCGCTGGAAGTAAGTTGACAAAGGAGGACAAGACAACAGAGGTAAATTAGACTTTGTATAGATCAATGATTGGAAAACTCATGTATGTTGTACACACTAGAACAAATATTACACATGTAGTAGGAATTGTTGCTAGATTTTCTGCTAACCCCAGGGAATCACATATGATTGTTGTGAAAAGAATCTTAAGATATCTAAAGAATACTGAGGAATTTAGCTTATGGTATAGAAGAGAAGGAAAATTTGAACTTAAAGTGTTTACCGAAGCTGATTGAGATGGAAATCTTGATGACCGAAAGAGAACAACTGGAGGAGCATTCTTTATGGGTGATAGACTTGTCACATGGATTAGCAAGAAGCAAGGATGCATCTCACAGTCTACTACAGAAGCAGAATATGTTGCTGGTACTACAAACTTCTCAAATATTGTATGGACCAAACAGTTGCTGGAAGGTATGCATATGAAGATCTCAGAACCGGTGATTATCTATTGTGATAACAATAGTGCAATAAACATTTCCAAGAATCTAGTCATGCATTCCAAGACAAAACACATTGAAATCAAGTATCATTACTTAAGAGAACAAGTTCAAGAAAAAGAGGTGATACTTGAGTATGTGCAATCTAAATAACAATTGGCCGATATCTTCACCAAGCCACTGCCCAAGGATACATTTGATTACTTGAGAAAGAGACTAGGGGTCAAACCCTTGTCTACCAGTCACTAAAAGATTGAAGGCCGCATCAACCTATATATTATCAGAATATCATTCGTGTTGATGCAAGCAACAAGATGAACTTCAAATCTACATCTGTACACAGAAAGGTATATATCAGAATTGAGCACCAGATCATATTGATGTATTGCTGATGGATAAGGGAAATTCAAGGAATATGTTATGGATCGAGAGAAAAGATCACTTGACATTAATGTCAGATATCTGTGAGATATTTGTTTGGCATTGTTTTCAAAGGGAGAGAAAGTTTCCATATTATCACAGTCTTCATAAAAAGAAGAAAGATTATCCATTATCAAATTACTCCAATAGGGAGAGATCATATCCATAGGGAGAATTAGTGACAAAATACAGAGACATCAAAGAAGAAGAAAAGTAAAAAGAGAGAAATTGACACAAGAAGAGAACACAACAAAAGAGTAGAAGAAACAAAGAAAGCTACAAGAATCAAATCTAAGCTAACATAGAGCTGACCGGCGGTTAGACATTTTTATCGATTATCAAAACAAATTGTTTCGTAATATGATGAATCTCAACTGTTATATTTCATATTGTATTAGAAATAGTATAGTGTGATAATATAGTATGTTGCCATCAATTCCAAAGAGAGATATTGATGACATGTAATTGATTGAATGTTTGATAATGTTAAGTTGAAGATAATGCAAGGCATTAAATTAGTTAATGGTTTGTATTTTCATTGATGTCAACTTGATATCATCTGTACGGTCATGTACATAATGCCAAAGACTTCAGAGAATCAATGGAAAAAAGGTTATGCTTTCAGCAATGTATAAAATTCAAGTATTCACTAAGTGATAGACAACACCGATAGAGTGCACACCATCGGTAAAGGAAAAGAACAAAAGTCACAGTGATACCCGACGAGAAGAAGATAATATTGTCTGATGAAACAAAATCATAATGATACCCGATGAGCTGAAAACAGAGTTACCCAATGAGTAAAATCCAATGATGCCCGACAGACGGAGATCCCAAAGTTGACTGGAGTCACACCGACGGAACTAGCAGTTATCACCGACGACTAACTGCAGAGTTGACTGACAGAATAGAGAGTTTAGAAAATGACAAAATATCTAGCTGGCAGAGCTTAAGGATAGACTTAACTAGTTGTTTTATTTGTTTTATTCGACCAGGGTTAAGTGATTGATTTAAAGAAGATTTGTATAGTTGGAAAGAAGATAACTATGAGATAAATCATAAGTTATGCTTTAAATCAAATTGGCTGGATTGTTTTTCATGCCAAGAATCAAGAATATCATGTCTATATAAGAGACAAGCATAATTCATTTCCACAATTCACATACACGGGAAGGGGAGTAAATAGAAAGAGGATGTTGAAGAGAAACTGATGAAGGATAACTTCATATAGTCCTGATCAATCAAGCTAAAGGAGAGCTAAATAATTCTATAGACATCGACGAATAGTGAAGCACAACATCACAGAGAAGAAAGTGTGGAGCACAAATAATTGAATCAATACATTGATCAGAGAGGTAATGTACTTAAATAGATCTAAAAATATGCAATTCAAGTTGCATTAGAAATAGGTCACAGTGTTTCAGTTTAACCATTGAAGCATCAAGTCTCTTAACAGAGCAGGACTTAACAGTCTTCTATAATTGAGGTATATCCTAACAGATTGCCAAAAAGGTTATCATGAAGATAGCATTGAGTGCCCGATACCGACACACAGTCTAAGAAGGAGGTTGATGCAGTTAGGTAGCACCATATATGCCAGATACCTATTGTGCCCAGAGAGGTTGATCAATATTGGTAGCATATACATGCTAGATATCAAGTGATAGACTCATATTAAAATCCTCTAACAAGGTCACACCTAACAGTGTGTTTGTAACCTTTAACAAGGTTGGCTCCTAACAGGGCTCACTTCAGAAGAGAAAAAATTTGGGGTACCGGTCCCAATGGTTTTTCCCTTAATAGGGTTTCCATGTTAAAAATCATGTGTTATGTGTGTATGGTTTATTACTTTACTATTTTACATCTCACATATGAATTTCTGGATTGATTGGTAGACTATGCATATTTACTGAGTATCGGTAAATAAGTTTTACTGCTTATTGGTAATCAAGGAGAATAAGGACAAACAAGGTAAACCAACAGATAGTTAAATCATTATTAGTATTTCATGGCATGCATCTTGTAGGGACTTAATAACCTGAGATGTATTTGATTGGTGGTTAGTGATTAAAGGATAAATTTTTGAGGCCACTAATTCACCTCCCTCTAAGTTATTACTAACAGAATCAATATTATAGCACTTAAATTATTCAACCATTTAAACATTAACCATAAACTTGTAGTAAAGAAAATAACATAAGAAAATGACACAATACTCATAACACCATATTTTTTTTTTGAGGAAACCCTGGCCAAGGGAAAACCCTGGTGGGGATGGTACCCACAAGCATGTACTAAAGTATAATGTCCCTGTTAGGAGACCTAGCCCTATTAGGAACTGAATATTAAATAGTACATTTCCTTGTTAAAGGAATTAAATTCTTGTTAAATTTTCACAACACCCTATTAGGGGCCAACTGAGCTTACAAATCTTACAAAGTAATTCTGTTTACAAAGTGTTCTCAGTCATGAACAAAAAAAGCATCACTAGTGCTTAGATAGTTCCTTTTAGTTCATCAATGATCTTTGTCTTTCTCTACTCTACTATTCTCTCAACACATTCATCCAACCAACCAACATGTATCTTTATCAAAAATATCTTACATATATATCTCACAAGTTTATAAAGTCGGCTCCTAATATAAATATTACAAATATTACAAAATCAGTTCTCAGTACAAATACATTTAGTAAGGAAAATAATAAATTTATATTCAGCACTCTTGCATAGTCAAAGTGTAGGTTATCAACAACCATAATCCAACTCCGATTGCCTGGATTCCATGTCATACTCTCTCAATATTCTCTACTATCCAACTACTCTATATCGTTGTTTTGCTGTGGTCTATCTATATTCAACTCTTTCTAACTCGCCATAGACATTACCAAAACCAAATTTATCTTAGGTGGAGATCACACATACCCCATACTATCCTCCTCTAATCTCTCTTTCCCTAATTCATTGATCTTGATCTTTGATATCAAAAATAATTCTGTATCTCTGCTTCTATACTTAGTCAATATCTGAATCAGGAAAACTTATCTTTACAGGAATCGATCTATAACCCAGATGTGTTGCCATAAATGACAACCAAAAAGTGAATCACATTACACAAAATTGATCACTTTCCAAAAAAAAATACATTTTTCTATCATGTACCTAACTAAGTATAATGCGTATCCATTTGGTCTTGAACTCTCTCAGGAACAGTAGGGCATTAGTTAATCCTTTTACCTCAATGTGCTTGTGTTCGTCTTTCAGGTTTCCATCCTTGCATAGCTTTTGGTAAGCTTCTTCAATCTCAATATCTCCAATCTCTGCAACCTTGCAGTGGATGTATGCACGGATATCTTCAACTAGAAAAACCCAAGGAGGGATACTTGAAAATGCTCCCTTGTCATCAAGTCGAGTAGAAACCTCCAGGAAAAACTTATAGTTAGGCTCCTCACAGGTTGAACTTCTTCTCCTTTGATTCTTTGATCTTTGAGACTCGCAAGGTAGTTTCCATTTTTTGCGGAATATTTAGGGTTTCTTGTAAATAAACTGTTAGATCGGTGAGTCTAGATACACACTTGAACTTTTCTGTGGATGGTTGAAATCCGTCAGAGTAGCCTTTGAATTTTCTGTGATTCATTTTGAAATCTTGTCGCTCTTAGTCACTCTTCTTCACTTTTTTGTTTTCACTTTATCGCTTGGTGAATGAATGAGCTCTTTGTTTTCCTATTTATATAAAATAACCTAAGTGGTGCATTGAATACTTCAGCTACCACTCGGTCGATGAAACACAGATGCTCGGGTATCATATCAAAGTCTTAATCCTTGGTGACTATACAACGCTTGGCGTAAGTGACAACTTGGTTGTACTTTTCACATGTTCATGGATGGTGCTCGGTATGTAGCAAAGACTTTATTGTCTTTCACATGTTTACTGACGATGCTTGGTTTATATTGACAACTTGGTTGTTTTTCATATGTACACCGACGATGCTCGATGTGTATTGATCGACGAGACTAGATTCACAAAATCATAACAAGTAATACCATAGTGCATCTCCATTCATACTAATTTGGAATTTTATCAATGGATATTGGAACTGATGTAAAATATAGCTTTGTACAGTGCATTTCCATACTTGTATTGCTTAGGTGGGGATGGTAGAATCACCTAATCCATTAGATGATGTGTCATCAATTGTAGTGCTTGGTCCAACATTTTCATTGTTTGAAGCTCTCCTCCACATTTAATTTCTCATTCTCCTGATATATTCAATAGTATTACCATTTGCAAATGTGTGTGTCTCTGTCACTTGGTCTCTGCAGTCCTTCTTAGGTGATTGACCTTATGACAATGTAACCATGCCACTCCGAAGTTAGTCCAATTCCTTGATCTTCTTATCGATTTCCTCATGTAGTTTGTAGATATGTGTCCATATCTACCACATTATATGCAATTTATCCATGTATTGTAATCCAAACATATGAGTTACCGAATCTTCTCGGTTGATAAGGATTTTCTTGTTCTTTTGGTTTACATACTTTCTTTTTCTTTTTCCAGCATTCATGAGAGTATGAACATGCATTTTATAGGTAGAACAATATTATTCCATGTAGGATTCCTTCTTTGATTTTTTTGCTTTAGATCTGCATTCATGTTCTTTGTGTCCATGTTTTTTACAGTTATAACAATTACCTATGAATGTAGAAGTAGATTTAGGAATAACTTTAGCTTTGCTCCTGCGAACATTTGATGTGTGGCCTGGTTTTCCATAGTGATTGCATGGCTTCTTTTCTCTTGGATTTTTGTAGACATCTCTTTGATCAGCTTGGTTTGATGATTGTCCATGCTCGGTATACCCTAAACCGGTATTGTTGTTGAGTCTTCTTTGTCCATTTAGAAATTCATCCATTTTTTTTGTGTTGTCTTTAGCTATCCTGATCATATCATTATGTTGTTGTTGAATCCTTGCTTCATGCTTTAGCTTCTCATTCTCTTCTTTTAGTTCACCAACAGCTTCCAATTTCCCATTAAGTTCCATGTTCACTCAGTTGGCCTCATGACTCATAAGAACTATTTTATTAGTGATCTCATGGTGATGTTCAACATGTCTCTGTATCTCAAATTCTTTCTCTTGCAAATTTTCAGTGATCTTCCTCCTACCATCAATTGCTTTAATGTTCTTTCTTGTTCAGCTTGTCTAGCATTATTCATAACATCAATCATTCTTACCATTTGTGTCTCTTGACTGATTTGTAGTACCTTTACTTGTTCAGTCAGATGTTGATTAATTTCATTCAGACTTGTAATGCTTCCTTCAGATGTGTTAGATGTATTACCAGATGTAGATCTTGATGAATCAAATAAATCAGGTATCTCTTCTTCATGATAGTCAGTTTCATTGTAGCGAGATGCCATGAATTTTCTTTCAACCAATAATTCTTTCATCTTGTTTCTTGTTTATTTGTATTTCTCAAAGAAAATTTGCATCTCCAACTTCTGATTCTCAATATTCTTATCAAGCTTATACCTTTCCATTGTATGATCTTTTCTCTTAAGTGATTTAAACTTTTCCAAATAAAATATCTAGCTCTGATACCAACTGTTGGAATAATGGAAGGGTCTATACTGAGAGGGGAGGGGTGAATCAATACCCTTAAAACTTTTATCAATTAACCTTAGTAATCTTTTATTTCATTACCAACCATATTTCTTTTCTACCTTATGCATGTAATATCATAACATAAATGTAAGTGCATGTAAACAATCATAGAAACATTCATGAAACTTACTTGCACATGACACACAAATTGGTAACATAGAAAATCCATGTTAGAAGGTAAAAACTATGGTGGGGATGTAAACCACAAAGCTTCACTATCTACAGAATGGAAGGTGCTAGTTAAGGCTACAAGTTGTGATCACTTTTGATGATCTTACCCTGTTAGGAGTAACATGTTAGACTTTTTAAGTCTACTCTGTTAAGAGATTTTAACAACACTGTTAAGTGTCCACTTAGTTAAGAGATTTACAATAAGACTGTTAAGTTCACCTTTTTATAGAATTTCTTCTATTTGCTACAATTATTAGAGTAGACAAAAATACTTATCACATGATAACTTGCAATCTTGAATTTCTGAATACAAATCCTTTAAGTTCACAAAATTATGTATCACCTAATTGTGATGGATAATACCTCTCTTTTTCTCGGTAGCCTTGAATCTAGTTCCTCATAACTAAATTCTTCCCTTTGTGTCCTTCTACATGAAACTCTCTGTCTGATCAATAGATGTATTATGCATCTACAAGAATCACGTTCTTGATTGATTATACATCTATATATACAAAGGTTTTGATCTAATTAATTTTCACACTTTACAAGTAAAACTCTATGATCAAAGGTTTACAACTTGACCTTGATCTCCTAGTTTGTATGTTTACAATCAGTTAAACGGATTAAAACTATTACTTATGCTTTACTTGATCATCAAGAATGGTTTTATAGCTAAGAACAAAGCTTTTTTTAAGACTGAAGTGCTTTAGCTGACGTGTATTGCAGATCCATTATTCTCAGGAATAAAAATGTCTCTCGGTAGACTGGTGCCTGGGTTACTTTGTAGACTGTGCTCTTGGTTTACTCTGTGAACTATGCTCTTAGTTTACTCTGTTAATTATCTGTCGGTGATAGTGCTATCAGTGTTCACTGATTTCAGTTATCACTGTGTTCAGACATTTTTGGTGACCTCTGTGCTTGATTGAATGTTGTCACTCGGTGATCATGTAACTGATGGTTCAAAAAGTGTTTCCTTGTATGCTAATGACAAATTATGATCCTTTAAGGATTATCATATGGTGGTAGCATTTGCAATTGGACCAAAATAATAGGGGTAAAGACAAGATCAAGGTATGGAATAACATGACAAATAAGTGAAGGGAAATTTTCTACCTTGTGATTATCATATTAACCTAGCTAGGACAATGCAAAGTTTTAAGCAAAAAGATAGCTTTGTGAAAGATTACACTGAGAAATTTTATAGGTTAGATACTAGATCTGGACATGATGAAGATGAGGTGGAACAAATTTCAAGATACCTGAATGGATTAAGGAGCTCTATTCAAGATGTGATCAGTTTGCTAAAGATGGAGAGCATTGAAGAGGTTTATCAGTTTGCCCTAAAAGCTGAGGAAAATTTGGATAAAAGACATGAACAAAGACAAAGGGGAAGAGGTGCTAGATTCCTTAGAGGAAGAGGTCAATCTTATGGTGAAGATATGAGATATGATATGGACAAGATAAATCAAGACAAGGGAAAGACCGAGTGGAAAGGTGGAAGTTCATTCAGAGGAAGAGGTAATTATTCCTGAGGTGGATATAACAAAAGAGGGTTCCAAGGAAATTGTTACAATTGTAGAGAAGAGGGACGTAGATCATTTGAGTGTACACATGCAAGAAAGAAAGTCAGTGGTAGAAGAAATGCTTTGATGCAAGAAGATTCACCAAATTAACCTGACAAGGAAGGAAACCCAATGGTCACAAGAATCTTATGGAGTGAAAATAATAAGAAAGATCTAGTAAGGAAAAGTTTGTTCAAGACCAGATGCAGAGTTGTAGACCAAATTTGGAAAGTAATTGTTGATAGTGGAAGCTCAGATAATCTGCCATCAGCAGAAATAGTTACAAAATTACAGTTGAAAAGATTGAAGC
Source organism: Thuja plicata (assembly GCA_018584345.1). Taxonomy (NCBI): domain Eukaryota; kingdom Viridiplantae; phylum Streptophyta; class Pinopsida; order Cupressales; family Cupressaceae; genus Thuja; species Thuja plicata. The sequence continues at coordinate 1,278,623 of MU226894.1, forward strand.
ACCCAAAACCCTATAACATTTCATGGGTCAAGGATGATCATACACTCATGGTAAGTGAACAATGTTTTGTGAATCTAAAAATTGGAAAGTATTATGATAAGGTGTTGTGTGGTATTAGTCCTATGGATTGTTGTCATATTTTTTTGGGAAGACCTTGGCAATATGATAGACATGCTATATATGATGGAAGATTTAAAAAAACACTATTTGTGTTGATGGTAAGAGACAAATATTGTTACCTTTGGTTGAATAATTTTTTGGTGAGGTATGTACATCTTTAAACATTTTTTTGATGGAAGGTAGATAGTTTGTTAAGGATTTGAAGAGAAATGATATTTTTATGCTTTTATTCCTAACAAACCGAGTGAGAAAAAAGAAGAAAAAGTCCCTAAAGAGGTCAAGGAGTTATTCACTGAGTAAAAATAAATCATTTAAGATAATGTACCTGATGGTTTACCATTGGTAAGAGATATTATTCATTGTATGGATCTGACTCCTTGAGCTAGTTTGCCAGAAAAGGCACCACACCGATTGACACCGACCAAGAATGAGGAACTCAACCAAAAATTTCATGGGTTTATTGTAGAAAGTTTTGATTAGAGAAAATTTGAGTCCATGTACAGTACCACCTATGTTAGCACCTAAGAAGAATGGAGGATAATGAAACTTTGAGTTCATAGACATTCCTTTCCTGATAGTTTATTTTTCCTATGAGTTCTCTTCAGGGTTCCATCTCTAAACTAGGGTTTCTTAATAAGAAAAACTCAACTTTGCACACAGATATAATTCACTTCACAATACCAAAACCCTATTGCAATTCAAATTCATAATGCTTAGGAGTGGAGTGATAGAATAACTTAATCGTTTTGCAAATGTTGTAAAATAGAAAGAAAACGTTGCAACTCTGCTTTTCTTCAACCACTTCACCAATTATGGCATTTGAAAAATCAAGTAGACAATCTTATACGCAATCTCATCAAAACTTAGCATAAATTTTAGTTGAGATGGCCACACATTCTGCCATTAATTTTGCATCATTTGAAATTTCACGGTCCAATGGTTCAGTAGACTTACTTTAATAGAGAAAACAATTTTAAAACATGACCGTAGATTTCAGAAACATCTTATCAAATTGTGTGGCCAGAAGCAGTTGATGAAGACTACAATTAACTTAGACACGTGTCCATCAGGCGCAATGACTTGGTGATTATCCTTCCTGAACCTTTTCCTTGAGGCAAAGTGCTAGCTATTGGATTAAGATCAACTTACAACTTCTTTACTTTCTTTAAAACCTAGGGCCCATGATCTCATCAATGCTATGTGTCACCTAGGTGTGATGCCTTGAAGGTTAATCTCTTTGCATCTCTTCCTTAAGGCTTCATGCTGACGGTTAGATCCTTTTAAAATGGATAGCATTTTTTATTTCTCTACTTCCAGCCAGTTCCCATCATCTATCAACATTTCACATTGGTGCAATGCCTCAAACACTAACTGACGATCATATTTTCTTTAAGGGTTTACGCCAACTGTTAGATCAACACCAACTTGACTGCACATTAATTTTACTTTGACTTCAGATCTAGCCCGCGACTTCCCATGTGTCCAACAACCGCAATGCCTTGAATGTTAGATCAGACACATCTTTCTTTTGAGGAAAAATGATGACCATTAGATTTGATTTAACTTGACCACATCTTACCTGACAATCACTTTACTGATCAAAGGTCCCACCTCCTAGATAGGACATGTGTCATATAGGTGCTATGCCTTAATGACTAAACACTCTACATTTTTGGCTTGAGGCAATGCGCCAACCACATGATCATATTTAATATGAACATTCTTTACCTTATTCTTAGCACTAAAAAAGACCCACCTTGTACACATAGCACAAAGGCACAATACCTTAGTGATTAATTTGACTACATCTCTAATTTAAGGCTTTGCGCTCACCGTTGGATGAACTTTAAATTGTCTTCCCATTACCTTTACTTTGACTTTAGATCTGGCCCACCACTTTCCATGTGTCCAACAGGTGCAATGCCTTGAATGTTAGATCAGACACATCTTTCTTTTGAGGCTTTACGCCAGCTGCAAGATCTTCTGAGACTTAACCATTAGTTAATTCACTTCAAACAGGCCCCCAGATCTGACAACCACCACACGCCAAAAAGGAGAAATGCTGGTGTAGGAGCACCTCTCCAAATACCTAAGTCCACCTTGGAACCAAATGGAGGTAGTGGATCTAAAGAATTCCTAAAAGTAAATTGGGATATATTGAGGCCAATAATGGCAATATGTAATAAACAATTTAATTTAAATATAATAAGTCCTGGAAGTCCTGGCAAAGGACTTAGGACCAAAACAATGTAAGGGTGGCCAATAGTGCCAAATGGGATCTAAATTTGTTTAGGGTAGTCAATTAGGTCCTAGAAGAAATAATAAATTAATTGGGATAGAAGTTAATAGGTCTTTAATATTAATATGCAATAAAATGTAAGTTGGAAATCCAAATATTATGGTGCAGGAGCACCTCTCCAAACACCTAAGTCCACCTTGGAACCAAATGGAGGTAGTAGATCTAAAGAATTCCTAAAAGTAAATTGGGATATATTGAGGCCAATAATGGCAATATGTAATAAACAATTTAATTGAAATATTATAAGTCCTGGAAGTCCTGGCAAAGGACTTAGGACCAAAACAATGTAAGGGTGGCCAACAGTGCCAAATGGGATCTAAAGTTGTTTAGGGGAGTCAATTAGGTCCTAGAAGAAATAATAAATTAATTGGGATAGAAGTTAATAGGTTTTTAATATTAATATGCAATAAAATGTAAGTTGGAAATTCAAATATTTGAATCCCAACGGTTATGTGCATTTAGGAGGGAAAATGGTGTTTTAATGTTTTTAGGCTTAACTAAGCCTTCCAACCAACCCAGATTGGTTGAGGAAGTTGATAGGAATTTTATTTAATTCTTGGAAGAGAGAATGGTACGAACTCGAGATGAAATGTACAAATTTCTACTCAAAATGGCAATAAAATTCAGAATTTCATAACTTTGTTTTGCATGTTTTGATCTCTATTTCATTCCATTAATTTTGTTGATGCTTGGAATAGATATTAGGGTTGTATAAGACATGTGTTGATTCTTTGAAGTATTATTGTTTCCATTTCAATCAATTTGGATTGACTGTACTCACTAAATCTCTATTTTTCTTAGTGGTTTTGTTAAATTCCTCAATGTGAAAGCATCATTCCATGAATGTGATTGATGTTTCTCATGGAATTTTGTATATTTAACATGTAAAACATTTTACTAACATTATATGTTGCAGAAGAGTTGATTTGATATGGTGATCACCGAGAATAGTGAAGAAAACCTCATGAAATTGCTTGCTAGAGTGTAGCAGCAAGAGATCCAACTTAAGGAGGGCATATTATAGTTTGAGGCAGAAAAATTATATTTCCAATATGTGGTGAATCCTAAAGGAGGGGTTCTGGAAGTGAGTGGAAGGGTGAAAACTAGAAGGCCCTAGTTTTTGGAGCAATTTGGTGAGTGTATGATAGAAACCCCATAGGGAAATGTGCTATTGCCAAACCAATTTGATAATCCTTAGTTTTAGACCATATCTAGACTTTTTGTAAAGTGGCATGTCAGGGGAGCAGATAGAAATGGTACTTCCTTTGTAAATGCACCCAAATTAGCTCTCTTGTAGACAGTGAACAGTCAGTTTTTGGGATAGTTGGTCCAAAGTACCAATACCAAATCTTTTGATATCTTGTGTATAAGGATAATGGGTATCTAAATATGTAATTTATTTTGGAATTTTTTTGGTAAAACTAAGAGTTATTTGGGAAAAAATCATTGGTTAAGGCTACAAGGATAGAGAGCCTAGAGTGTGGATTGAAGGTAAGATCTTGGAGTAAGACTTCAAGAACCACTTGAACATTGTTGGAGTAATATTTTAAGCCATATTGAATCCCTATAATAGTAAGGGAGTTGGGAGAAGTCAAAGTGATAGGTTAGTGACATATTGGGACTTGGGGTCACTTGGGTAAGGAACACCATTGAAGAAGCCAAGAATAATTTCTTTATGAAATAACCCCAATCTAACCTACCTCTTTGCATCAAATGCCTTGAACAGTAACATCACTACATCTTGAGGTTAAGGCTTTACACCAACTGTAGGATTCATCAGGACTTATCACCACTTTATCCATCCGCTAAATTTAAACATAGGCCCCACTCTATCAGAAGGGATAGATGTCACATAGGCGTGATGCCTTGAAGATTAATCTGATTGAATCTTGTGGTTAAGGCACAACATTGACTATGAGATTGAAAAGAATTTGTGTGAGCTTTATGATGACCTTTTAACATAATCTGACCCTGCCAAATACACGTGTCGTTGAGGTGCAATGCCTTAATAAATATCTTGTGATCATCTCTTCCTTGAGGAAAAGTGCCATCTATTGGATTGAAATTAAGTTTTATGACACTTGTTTATTAAGTAAAAGGGTTCGCAGGACACCTGGACTTAGGATAAAGAAATAAAAGTGCTAGGACTTTTGAAAATTAAAAATATGGCTCCGTCGACAACAATATGAACACATGGGTCCATAGGACTTTAAGTGACTGAAAAAAAGTAACTCAAAGTCATAACAAGTTCTAAAAGACTTAGGGTTTTAGATCAACCAATGTAAATCTTGAACACACAACAACTAGGGTTTATGTCTGTTGGGATTAATTGGAAGTAGTACTAAGATGGGAGGGGTGAATCAGTACCTCTAAAATTTTTAACACTTTTCACCTTTCATCATTAGTAATCAATCTTTACTGTATTACCAAACATATTTGATGTTATTTCTTATGCATGTAGTATTAATTCATAAACTTAAATATATGCAACAATTATAGAAACATTTATGAAAGTAATAGACACATAACACAAGATATGATATCGCAGAAAACTCCTATTAGGAAGTAAAAAATGCGGTGGGGATGAAACCCACAAAACTTCACTATCTGCAGAATGGAAGGGAGCCGATAAAGGATTAAAATTGATCACTTCTGATGATGTACCTTGTTAGGAGTATTAGTGTGGAGACCTATTAGGATCTACTCTGTCAAGAGATTTTAGCAACACTAATGAAGTGTGCACTTGGTTAAGAGATTTACAATAGAACTATTAAGTCCACCTTCCTTGAAAGGATTTCTTAAGTGTACCCCACTTGTTAGAATGTGTACAATATGTTTGACCTGACTATATGCAATCTATAATTTCTGATTACAGATCCATTAAAGCTCACAGAATATGAATATCACCTATAGTGATTGAATAATACCTTTTCCAGCTTGTTGGTAGCCTGTGTTCTGTTCTTGACAACTGATTTGATCTTTGTCTGTCTTTTTGCATGAATTCTCTTGTCTGATCCTTAGATTCTCTCAGTGGCTACAATCATCATTGAACAACATGTTCATAATTGATTATCTATTTATACAAGTATTTGACCTATTTTAGAATCACGCATTACAATGTTAACTCTAGATCAAAGGTATACAACTTGACCTTGATCCTTTAGTTTGCATGTTTTAAAAAAGTTAAACTCATAAAAAAAATAATAAATACATTTATTTCTCCACACATAACGGATTTAAAAAAAATCAAGAAAATAAATATAAAACTTTAGTGATTTATCTGACGTGGAAAGTCAAATCTACTTTTTGCGGTATGTAACTGAGTGTCGGCTCTTGATTGTCGATGTGAACTGAAAGTCTGTCGGTGTTCCTTCACTGAACTGATTGTTGGGTTCCCTTCATCTGTTGGGTTCCACTCTTTGATTATTTCTTCAAGTTTCACTATTGGTTACTCATCCGGTTCCTTTGTCCTTTTTGTCATCGGGTAACACTGAATAGTGTTTTTTTGGAATGCTTTGTACTTGGTAGTATCGGTAACCTTGGCATCAAGTAGTTTTGTGCCCTATCTGTCAGTGTAGTATAAACCGATGGTTTTTATCATGGTTTTCCTTGCATATACTAATGGAAAAATATAATGTCTTCAATCTCCTCCTTTGGCATTAGTATCAAAAATTGATATGTGCATAATACTAAAGTGTTTAGTATGTACACCATGTATATCCTTGTCATTATATGACCCCCCCTAATTGTATGCATCAGTATAGTATAACTATATGTACATGTATACTTTCCTTTCTAATATACATTCCCCTGTTCATTGTTTCCTCTTTTAAAAGAATGATTTGTACATATCATTTCTTCCTTTCATTTCCCCCTTTTTTGATAATCATGAAAAAAATGTACAACTTATAAGTTGTCAAAAATGTGACAAAAATGTGTAACTTATAGAGTGTCAAGAATGTGGGAGTGGGTGTTCTTGATATCTTCGATCATTTTCTCCCATTTTTATTTGAGGAGTTCTAGTGCCATGTGATCTAGCTCAATCCTGGCATGTATATCATTAATGTTGTCTAGGACAGACATTTATGGGGTGGAAATAAGTGCTCTTGCCTCTGTCATATGGTTTTGCATTAATGAGAGTGTCGGTAACAGTTGAGCTTGAAGCTCATTTACCTCATCTCTGAACTTGGTTTTTTCAATTTTTATATCTTGTCTCAGCTTCCGAGATTGCTTGAGATGGTCTTGGTGCAATTTGATTTCCTCCTCAATGTTTGTGAGGCCTTGTGCACTTGCTTGAAGATCAGCATCAATCTGTGCTATCTTGTCAGTATACTCCTTGGTGAGTTGATCTAACATGCATAATTTGTGTATTAAGGCTATTACTTCTGAAATAATGGGGTCTACTATGCTTACTAGTTCAGATAGCTTCACCTTTTGTAGTGCCACTTCTTGGCTTATCTTTTTAGCTAACTTGAATTCATACATCTTCTCAAGTCTAGCTTCCATTACCTTCTCAACATCTATGTTCTGAGATGTGATGGCATAGGTGAGAACCACTAATTGATTAAGGATGGGGGTTGTTTGATCAATGTCTATATCAGGTACAATTTGTTGAAGGATTCCTCTTGCAACTTCAAGTACCTTTGCTTCCTTGGTGACTTTTCTCAGCTTATCCTGCATGACTTTCCTTTCACAAAGTCTTTGATACTTTTTAAACTCACTAGGATCCAATGTTCAAGGATCACATACTGGAATCTCAATAATTTCATCCAGAGTGACTGGATTCTTATTCTTTCTTTTCTTCTTCCTTGAGATTTTAGTAGAGGTATATGTATGAACTACCATTGCAAGTTCATTTGTCTTTTCAGAGGCACTCGGTGAAGGCTTTATAGATGAAGCTTCTTGTGTTTTCTACTCAGGGTTCACCTGTCGGTTTGGTGAAGATGTCTCTCCATCAACCTTGGTTGTTTCTACAGATTTCTCTTCTATTTTCTTCTCCTTTTCATCTATCTTTTCTTCTTCACTCTTTTCCTTCTGCTTTTGATCCTCTTCTACTTGTTTATCTTCTTTAATTTGATCAGTAGACTTGTCTTGTTGATTATCTGTTGCTACTTGATCTACAGTTGAATCCTTTGATTCATCGGTGGTATACTTTGTCTCTGCATCACCCTTGTCTTTGGGTATGCTTGTATCTATTGAAGATTCTTCATTTCCTTCTAGCAGATTGATGGCCTTCATCAATACTGGCATATTAATTTGCGTGCTAGCCTGTGCTGCATCTAGAGTTGTGTCTTGCTCATCGGTTTTATCTTGTTGAGCAATGACATCTTCATATTTTTGTATTTGATCTGCAGGGTCCACACATGTGATGTCAATAATGGAAGTATCTGGCCATATTTCATCAGCAAAATCCATGTCCTTATTCCTTTGTGTCTCCAATTCTTGTTTCTTATTTTTATCCTTAAGAGATATGAAAATGACATCATCTTCTTTCTGTGGATCTTTATTAGAGTCATAATGAGTGATGTCTTGAATGTCTAGATCATCCATGACTTTGTCTAATTCAATTGGCTCAGCATTATCTACATTATCCAAAGAAATGTGCTTAAGAATTGCTTTATCTTTCTGCTCCTCTACATGAGGTGTGTCGGTGAGAAGTAATTGATTCTCACAACTTATTGACTTTGTAGGTAAATCTAGGATTTGTCTCCATTTGGCCTCGGTCATGCTGTCCACCTCTATAAATTTATTCTCTAGCACTTTGTAAGCTCTTATCTTTGCTACAAATTTACTTGAGTACTTTTTCATTATTTCTTTGATCTCTTCCATCTTTGATTTGGGAGGCATGAGTGTGACAAGTACCCTCTCCCTTGCTTCCTTTTTTGTGTGTAAAGCATATGACCATTGTTGTGAACTTCTATACCCAGTTTTTTGGGTATTTGGCCTATAAATTCTTCTGGTACATATTTGAACATGAGCATTGTCCTGATTATTGCATCTTGTATTTTGTGTTGGTCCCATGGCTCTAGCTTTGCCCACTGTCTGATTTTCCTATCAGTCATTGTACCGGTTGTTGCAATTGAATTTGAAATTTCATCCATTGTTCTAGGGGCTGAGATTTTATTCTCTACATCAGGCTCATCCTCTTTTGAATCTCTATGTCAGCTTTGGTCCTGACCAATCTTTTCCTCCTTTTGGTAGGTTTTTGTTTTACAGTTTTCTTCTCTGTTCGTTGCTTCCTCTTATAGTTCCTCACTTGACCTTTCTTGAGAGGTGTAGTGGCTTTTACAGTTCGACTTCTTGTTATTTGAGCCACTATGGTTCTTTGTTTCTTGGTAGGAGGTGGAAGTGTGTTAGATTCAGTGGCCTCAGAATCTGATTCTTGCTCATCTTGCTCTTCACCGATGGTACCATGTTCCTCGGTTTCCTCTGTTTGTTCTTTCTCCACTTCATTGAGCGACAACATCTTTTCAAGATTCTTAACCATCTTGTTTTTCTTATTGATAGTCTTCTTGATTACTAGGCCTAATTTTATCTTGGACTTGGCCTCTTCATATGTCCCAAATCTTGGTTGTTTACTGTCAAGTGGCTCATTTATCAATGCATCAATTGCATTTGTTGCTTGATCTATGTTAATCTCATAGTCAAGAGGTGCTAATCAGGCTATCCTTGGTACAACTGGTTTAATGTGAGTGAAATATGAGTCTACCATAAAACATATTTCTATCAGATGATATCAGTTTTGGTTACTGATCATGTTGTTGATATTCATGTTTTGTCACCGATGTCAACATATATTTCTATGGAGAAGACAAACAGGCTACTTAACTCGAATGAGTGTACAGACATAGTACGGATGATTCAGAATGATCAAAGTTGGATATATACAAAACGATGTGTGTAAAACTTATTCCTAAGGTCTCTTGGCTTTATGTTACATTATGTTGATGTTACAGTTCATTTGGTGAAAACTGATTTTCTGGACTGCAACTGTGATTCTGGACAGAGCAGGTCTCTGTGTTTCAGGTATATCTTTCTGGTAGAGATATTTCAGAACTTGCGAGCTTATGGATGGATAGCCAACATATGTTAGAGTAATGGGTTGATTTTTATTGTTGATTGAAGACTGATGATGTCAGCTGTGGTGTGTATTCTGGAGAAGACCTATTTCCCGACTAAATTCAGACATGTAGCATGTGAAATTAATTGTGAGCATAAATTGTGGTTCTAGAAGTATATGTAATGAATTATAAATGTTGTATACTTGTCTTTGATACCGTTTGTATCTTAGCAAGGGGCTATGTGATTATTTTTATGATGGAAAGCCTTAATTGGCTGACCTAATTAATTATGTATTAGGAAAGCTTAACTGGCCGACCTAACAAGTTATTGTGTAAGGGTATATATGAAAGATAAATTCTTGTGGAGAAGTTTGATAGAGAAAAGAGGAGAACGTATGTGTGGAAGTTGTGAAGCTTGTTGACTACTGGATGCAAGCAGAGTTGATACTTCATTGGAACTAATCAAGCAAAGACAGTTGCTGGCAAACAGTTCTCTGATTGTGTATTTATTTATACACTTGTGCAGATTGTAAATCCTTGAGGGTGGCTTTAACCTTCTTTGGGCAGTGTGCCTTGGCAGTGAGCCTACTATTCCTTTGACTCCTAACAAGGTTTGTCTCCTAACAAGGACTGTATAGTGTAATGTTGTAACAAGCTCCTAACAGGGCTAATATCTTTTAACAGGGATACTATACTCTCAATACATTATTTTTGGGTGTTAATTCCCACCGGGGTTTTACCTTTAATAGGGTTTCCTCAACAAAAAATATTTTTTTATGGTGTTGTCTATTACTATGTTATCATTTACATTTTCAGATTTGGTTTATAAAGTATAAAGTTTAATAATCTGTATCACAACCGATTCACCCCCCCTCTCAGTTGTCTTGTGGACTGTTATTCCTAACAATTGGTATCAGAGCTATTGGTCCTCAGAGAGAAATTTTAATAGCTTAAGGTGATCTTGGAGATGACTTACTATAGGAAGGATAGTCCAAAGTTTGACTCTAAAATTTTTTACAGTTGGCAGAACAAGATGAGAACACATTTGCTATGTCTGGGAATTGACTACTGGATGATTTAAAAGAAGGAAAAGATAGCGACTGAGGATGAATTAAAGAAAGCCAGTGATGATCAAAAGAAGCTATTCTCATGCTATATGGTTGCAAGGGAATCCTTAATCAACGCATTATCAGAAGGTGAATTTACTGAAGTAAAAGATTTGGACTCGGCACATGAAATCTGGTCAAGACAGGAAGGACTATATGTTGGAGATAATTTTACAAAGAAAGCAAAGTTACAGAACTAGAAGACAAAGATGGAAGCACTAAAGATGAAAGAAGATGAGAATATCAGAGCATATGCATAGAGAATTACTCAGGTAGTGACTGGTATTAGGAACTCTGGAGGAACTTATAGTGAGAAGAAGTTATTGCAAAGATACTCAGATCTTTGACACCTGCATATAGAACCAAGGTTTGGGCTATAGAGGAGATCATACCTTTGACACTGAACTTCACCAGAGAGATGTTGATTGGAAAGATAACTACATTTGAAGCTGCAAAATTGGGAGACACTCTACCAAAGGTTAAGTCATCATTCAAAGCAATCATGCACAAAAGCAAAAGAATCTTACCTGGAAATGCAAGCACAAGAAGTAATGATCCAAAACAAGAACTTGGAGCCTATGCTGATGAATGGGAACAGATACAAGAAGAAGAAAGAAAGCTAGATGAAATTTTTGCACTGATTTCCAGAAGAGAAAAGAGAGGTAAGGGTAAGTTTGAGGTAAAATTCCCTTTGAAATATTTTTCATGTAACAAGCTCAGTCATTTTGCATCTAGATGTCCTACAAGAATTCCAAAGCACAAACCTAAATTTTTCAAGACTAAGTTCTCAAAGGATAAGGAATGTTATTATGCTAGTGAAGGTATATCTGATGATGAGAATGGTGATTATGATGAAATTGGATTTATTTCTATTAAGGATGATGAACCTATGCATGAAGAAAAAACATTAGTATCTCGATTTGAAAATAAATTTGAATGGGTCATAGATAGTGGTTGTTCACATCATATGACTGGAGATAAAAATAAGTTTGTGAGTTTAAAAAGACATGATGGTGGTGTTGTTAGATTTGGTGACAATACTCCTAAACTTATTATTGGAATTGGATCTATTTCCTTGGATGGAAAGACTAAAACTGACAATGTATTACTTGTTGATGGACTTAAGCACAATTTTTTGAGTGTTGGACAACTAGTGGACAGGGGTTATCAACTGAACTTCATAAAGAGAAAGTGTACTATCAAGATAAAAATAGGAGACTTTATAGCATCTGGTACTAAACCCATAGGGAATGTATTTGAACTAAACACATCTGAAGCTTCTTTTTTTGTTGCAAAGGTTGATGACAACTAGTTATGGCACAGAAGATTTTATCATGTTAATTTTGATAACATTGTGAAGGCAAGTATGACAAAAGAAGTAAGAGATCTACCCAAAATTGTAAATCCATCTAGCACTATGTGTAGAGAATTTGTTATGGGGAAACAGAATCGAAGCACTTTCAAGAGCAAAGCTTATTCAACAAAAGGGAAGTTGGATCTGGTGCATACAGATCTATGTGGTCCTACAAGAAAAAGATCATACTATGGTGAAAGGTATTTTATACTTTTTGTTGATGACTTTTCTAGAATGATGTGGGTTACATATTTGAGAGAGAAATCTGAAGCATTTAACTAGTTCAAGTTGTCCAAAGTAAAATTTGAGAATGAAGCTTGTTTAAAGATGAAATGTTTGAGATCAAATAGAGGAGGAGAGTTTATATCAGAACTGTTAATACATATTGTGAAGAAAATGGAATACATAGACAAACTTTAGCTCCTAGAACTCCACAACAGAATGGGATAGCAGAGCGAAGAAACATAACCATATTAGATGCTGCAAGGACTATGTTTCTTGAAGGAAATGTATCACATGTTCATTGGAGAGAAGTAGTTGGCACTGTTGTGTACACATTAAACAGAATTCAGATCAGAGAAGGTACAAATAAAACCCCTTATGAATTATGGTTTGATCATGCACCTACTGTGAAATATTTTAGAATATATGGTAGTAAATTTTATATCAAAAGAGATGATGAGATAGGCAAGTTTGATGCTAGAAGTGATGAAGGAATCTTTCTTGGTTATTCCACTAAGAGTAAAGCATATAAATGTTTCAATCTGAGACTGAGAAAAGTAATTGAAAGCACCAATGTGAGGATAGATGAGAAATTTCAAATTCAAGAAAGAATGTATGATTGTGGTCAGATAATAGAATCAAGAGAAGTTGCTCCTGAACTTGAAGAACCCCTGATGATCGAGAATGGGATTGAAGAAGAAGAACATGCTGAAGCTACTGAAATAATGAAGATACCAAGATATGTCAAGAAAAACCATCCTTAAGATCAAATTATTGGTGATGCAAGCAAAGGAATAATGACTAGATCTAATGTTAGAGATGGAATTTGTTTGATTTCTCAAGTTGAACCAAAGACTATTGATAAAGCATGTAAAGATGAATCTTGGACTAAAGCCATGGAAGAAGAACTAGAACAGATAAAGAAAAAAAAAATTGGGAATTGGTTCCAAGACCTAAGAACAAAAATATGATTGGTACTAAGTGGGGTTTTAGAAACAAAATGGATGAGGAAGGCGCATTGGTAAGAAATAAGGCTAGACTGGCATTTAAAGGCTACTCACAACAAGAAGGCATAGACTATGAAGAAACATTTGCACGTGTTTCTAGATTGGAAGCTGTGATATTATTCCTTGCTTATGCTTTACATAAAGACTTCAAAGTGTATCAGATGGATGTGAAGTCAACATTATTGAATGGTGATCTAGAAGAAGCAGTGTACATTGAGCAACCTGACGGTTTTCCTTTGACAGATGATGAAAACATGGTTTGCAGACTGAAGAAGGCACTGTATGGACTGAAGCAAGCACTGAGGCCATGGTATGCAAGACTAGATAAACATCTACTTCATCTTGGTTTCAGAAAAGGTAATGCAGACAATAATTTGTATTTAAGAATTGATGAAGATGAAATCTTAATTATAGAAGTTTTTGTTGGTGATATCATTTTTGGAGGCAATGATAAAATGAGTAAGAAGTTTGCTAAAGAAATGGAGAATGAGTTTGAGATTTCAATGATTGGTGAGATGAAATTTTTTCTTGGTTTGCAAAATAATCAGAGTAAGAATGGCATATTTATATCTCAGACCAAGTACCTTAAGGAAATGTTGAAGAAATTTGGAATGGAAGATTGTAAACCTGTTGGTACACCCATGGTGATAGGGAACAAACTAACTAAAAGTGATGAGACTCAAAGTGTTGGGAAGACTAAATACAAATCAATGATTGGAGGTATACAATATTTGACACACACTAGACTAGATATTACCAATGCAGTTGGAATTGTGGCTAGATATCAGGCAGATCCTAAAGAGACACACTTTGTTGCTGTGAAAAGAATTTTCAGATATTTTAAAGGAACAATAGAGTATGAATTATCATGGTATGAAAAATCTGATGATTTTACATTGTAGGCTTTTACTGATGCTGATTGGGCAGGTAATGTAGATGACAGGAAGAGCACAAGAGGTGGAGCATTTTTCCTTGGAAAGAGGCTATTTTCTTGGTTGAGTAAGAAGAAGAACTGTATTGTTCAATCTACTGCTGAGTAAGAGTATGTTGTTGCTGCAATAAACTGTACACAAGTTGTTTGGATGATACAAATGTTGAAGGACATCAGAATAATTTTCAAAGAACCAGTGGTTATCCATTGTGATAATACGAACACAGTGAATATGTCAAAGAATCCTGTAATGCATTAAAATACTAAACATATTTCCATCAAGTATCATTTCTTGAGAGAGAAGGTAGCAGACAGAGAGATTAAACTGGAGTATATTATCACAAAGGAACATGTAGCAGATATATTTACCAAAACTTTTCCAAAAGATGCTTTTGAATATATTAGAGGTATGCTTGGGGTGATGGCCCCTCCCAGTGAAAAGTAAATGATACAAATGTGCATCAGTCCAGTGGATCTCAGAGCTATATCATTCTCTGGACTTGATGTATGGATCTACTCCTTAGGGGGAGTGATCGTAGAAAAATACTGGAGTACATTTAGGTGATCTCGCACCTAGATGATTGGACATGAAGATTTGAAAAAGATACATCTTACAGAAGACTACAGGTGAATTATGGCACCCTTTGCCATTGCTTCCAAAGGGGGAAGGAATCTATGAGAAAATCCCTACTATTTTGGGGAGATTTATGTTGAGGATATTGAGAAGATTGTATTGAGAGAGAGCACTTTTGGGTTGATGCATATGGATTTTCCCATATGTTGTCATCAATGCCAAAGGGGGAGATTATTGGATGATATCAGTTTTGGTTACTGATCATGCTGTTGATATTCATATTTTGTCACTGATGTCAACATATATTTCTATGGAGAAGATAAACTAGCTACTTAACTGGAATGAGTGTATGGACACTATATGGATGATTTATAACTATCAAAGTTGGATCTATGTAGAAGGATGTGTGTTGAACTTATTCCTAAGGTCGCTTGACTTTATGTTACATTATGTGGATGTTATAGTTCATTTGGTGAAAACTAGTTTTTCGGACTACAACTGTGATTCTAGACATAGCAGGTCTCTGTGTTTCAGGTATATCATTCTGGCGGAGATATTTCAGAACTTGTGAGATTATAGATGGACAGATGACATATGTTAGAGTAATGGGTTGAGTTTTATTTTTATTGAAGACTGATGACGTCAGCTGTGGCATGTAATCTGGAAAAGACCTATTTCCTGGCCGACTTCAGACATGTAATGTGTGAAATTAATTGTGAGTATGAATTGCGGATCTAGAAGTAATGTAATGAAATATAAATGTTGTATACTTGTCTTAGATACTGTGTGTAATTTAGCAAGGGGCTATGTAATTATTTGTATGATGGAAAGCCTTAATTGGCTGACCTAATTAATTATGTATTAGGAAAGCTTAACTGGCCGACCTAATAAGTTATTGTGTAAGGGTATATATGAAAGATAAATTCTTGTGGAGAAGTGTGATAGAGAATAGAGGAGAAGGCATGTGTGGAAGCTGCGAATCTTTTTAACCCCTGGATGCAAGCAGAGTTGATACTTCATTAGAACTAATCAAACAAAGATAGTTGTTGGCAGACAATTCTCTGATTGTGTATTTTGTTTATACATTTGTGCGGATTGTAAATCCTTGAGGGTGGCTTAAACCTTCTTTGGGTAGTGTGCCTTGGAAATGAGCCTACTATTTCCTTTGACTCCTAACAAGGTCTGTCTCCTAACAGGGACTGTGTACTGTAATGTTGTAACAAGCTCCTAACAAGGCTAATATCTTTTAACAGGGATACTATACTCTCAGTACATTATTTGTGGGTGTTAATTCCCATTGGGGTTTTACCTTTAACAGGGTTTCCTCGACAACAAATATTGTGTTATCGTGTTGTCTATTACTGTGTTATCATTTACATTTTCAGATTTGGTTTATAAAGTATAAAGTTTAATAATCTATATCACAATTGATTCACCCCCCCTCTCAGTTGTCTTGTGGACTGTTATTCTTAGCAATTTAATCCCTATGATTTTTAATTAACTATTCAGGGATTCTCACTCTTTCCATCATCTTTTCCTTGAAGTCAAGGAAGTATTCAGTCATCACTAAATCAAAGTTATCACCTAGTGACTTGATAAGTTCACTAATTTGAAATGTGACTGGTTTGGTAGTGTCCCACTTCACTTTGCCAACTGAAGGAAAGTTTTCTTGAAATAAAAGAATATACACATGATGAGTGAACCAAACTTACATGTGTTTGTCTTTACAGACCAGATTGTTGTCATATTCTCATCAAGTTGCTTCAATAGGATCTCACATAGATCCATCTGTATTCCCTTCATGACAATTCTGTAGGTTGTGCTTACCGTTGTCGATGCAATATGGTTTAGCCTACTTTCTTGGAAGATTTTATAACCTATTACACATGCACCGAACCTCAGTTCCTCATTGGTGATGGTGTTCACCTTGAGTCCTCTGTTATCCGATACAACATTGGTGTGTTTTTCAACTTCTTGTCGAGAGGGATGCTTATGTGCCTTAGGTTTTTTGATTATGGGGGAACCTATTACAGCATGTAACACATCCTTTGTGATCTTCTTAGGTTCATCCAACCATAACTTCTGGTCTTGCATTCTGTTCAGAACTATCCTAATCCAGTCAATTTTGAAAACCCTCAGGAAATATAGGGCATTAGTTATCCCTTTTACTTGCAGATGCTTGTGTTCTTCTTTCAGGTTTCCTTGTTCATCACACAGCTTCTTGTAAGCTTGATCCATCTCCAGATCACCTATCTCAGCGATCTTATAGTGAATGTAGGACCTTACGTCTTCTATCAACAAAACCCTAGGTGGAATTTTTGAAAATGTGCCAGAATCATTGGGTTGCGATGAAATCTCTGGGCATATCTTGTACTTAGGCTCCACATAGGTGTTTTTCTTTATTAGCTTAACAACATTCTTCTTATCAGTCTTCAGTACGGTTCTTAAAGTGGTTGCCATCGTGTTTTGAATTTAGGGCTTTTCCGAAAATAACAACAGAGTTCTTCGGTGAGCTCGGTACTTACTTCGATCTGTGTGGCTGGTGAGTGATCTATTTGGAGTGTGTTGGATCAAGTTGAGGTCGCTCTAATAAATTCTCTCTTATCACTTTGTTTTATCTCTGCTCTTTCTTCTCAAATCGCGTGTGAGAAATAAAGTTCTCCTGTCGAGTATTTATAGACTTTTTCCCTAAGTCTGTCATAAATGCTCAACAACTCATCAGGTCATGAAGATGGAGTTCATTGGGAAGAATCTAAAATAACATTTTTAGTGTTAACAGGATGCTTGGGATGGCTGTTAATATTGTTTCTTTCAACGACGGATATCAGTGTCGTGTCAAGACAACTTTATAAATTTGCTTCCTTACCGACGAGTGTCGGGTTACATTAGCAACTTAGCCATTTTATGTGTTGACCGATAATTCTCGGTAAGTGTAAAGAGCTCATCCTTTATATTCACCAATGATTTTTGGTATGTGTTTACTGGTGGGGTTGTTTTCTCAGAATTGTAACAAGTAACATAATATGCATCTTTATTTATGCATATTATTACTATCTATCAATTTGTATAATGGAATTGATGCAAAGTATGACTTGGTGTAGTGCAGTTCCATACTTACTTGTTCATCTTTAGGCAGGGGTGGTGATGTCACCAGATCCATGGGATGAAGTGTCACCTACAACATTTCTTGGTCCATCTTCCTCAATGGTTGAAGCTTTCCTCCACATTTGCTTTCTCATTTTATTGATGTCTTTAATGGTGTTACCATTTGCAAATGTGGTGGTTTCTATTATTTGGTCTCTCCAGTCCTTCTTTAGATGTCCAACCTTATGACAGTGCAAACATGCCATTCTCAGGTTGGTCCAGCCTCTAGACCTTTTGGTCCAAGTTCTCATGTAGTTTGCAGCAATGTGACCATATCTACCACATGTTGTGCAGTTTATCCATGTATTGTAGTCCCAAACATATGAATTACCGATTCTCCTTGGTTTATATGCTTTTTCTTCATTTTTGGTTTTCCATGCTTCAATTTTCTTCTTCTTGCATTCCAGAGATGTGTGCCCATGCATTTTGTAGGTGGGACAATACTTTTCCATATAGGTTTCCTTCTTTGGTTGTTTCACCTTTGATTTACATTCATGTGCTTTATGTCCTTTCTTTATGCAATTATAACAATGTCCAATGAATGTAAATGTGGATTTAGGAATACCTTTTTCTTTTCTCCTGTAGACATTTGAGGTGTGACCTTGCTTTCCACAATGATTGCATGTCAGCTTCCTTGGTCTAGGATTGGTGTACGTATCTTTTGGATCAACTTCATTTGATGACTATCCATGCTCTGTGTACCCTAGTCTAGTCTTGGTGTTAGGTCTTCTTTGTGCATTCAAGAATTCATCCATCCTTTTTCTACTCTCTTCAGCTCTCTTAATCATGTCATTACGTTCTTGTAGAATTCTAGCCTCATGCTTTATTTTTTCATTCTCTTCTCTTAGTTCACCGATAATCTGTATTCTTTCAATGAGTTCCACATTCATTCTGTTTGCTTCTGGACTCATAAGAATAATCTAATTAGTTACCTCATGGTGATTCTCTGTAAGTATTTGTATCTTAGACTCCTTTTCTTGTAGCTTGTCTGTGATCTTTCTTCTATCATCAATAGCTAGATTTCTTTCTTGTTCAGCTTGCATTGCATTGTTCATGACATCAATCATTCTTACCATCTGTGTCTCTTGACCAATTTGCAGAGATTTGACTTGTCCAGCCAGATGTAAATTGATTTCAGTCAGGCTTGTGATGCTTTCTTCTGATGTATCTGATGCCTTGCTTGTATTTGATCTTGAAGACTCAAGGAAATCTGGAATCTCTTCCTCAAGATAATCTGTCTCATTATAGCGAGAAGCCATAGTCTTTCTTTCATCCAGCACCTATCTCATATTGATTCTAGCTTCTTTATATTGTTCATAGAACATATGTATTTCAATCTTTTTGTTCTCAATATTTTTATCAAGTTTGTACTTCTCCATTGTATGATATTTTCTCTTAAGCCTTTAAGCTTTCCAAGAAGAGACTCAGCTTTGATACCAATTGTTGGGATTAATGTGAAGTAGTATTGAGAGGGGAGGGGTGAATCAGTACCTCTAAAACTTTTAACACTTTTCACCTTTCATCATTAGTAATCAATATTTACTATATTACCGACCATATCTAATGTTCTTTCTTATGAATGTAGTATTAATTCATAAACTTAATTATATGCAACATTAATAGAAACATTTATGAAAGTAATAGACACATAACACAAGATATGATATCACAGAAAACTCCTGTTAGGAAATAAAAAGTGTGGTGGGGATGACACCCACAAAACTTCACTATCTCCAGAATGGAAGGGAGCCAGTAAAGGCTTACAATTGATCACTTCTGATGATATACCCTATTAGGAGTATTAATGTGGAGACCAGTTAGGATCTACTCTATTAAGATCTTTTAGCAACACAAATGAAGTGTGCACTTGGTTAAGAGATTTACAATAGGACTGTTAAGTCCACCTTCCTTGAAAGGATTTCTTAAGTGTAACCACTTGTTAGAATGTGTACAATATGTTTGACCCGACTGCATGCAATCTATAACTACTGATTACAGATTTATTAAATCTCACAGAATATGAATATCACCTATAGTGATTGAATAATACCTTTTCCTACTCGTCGGTAGCCTATGTTCTGTTCTTGACAGCTGATTTGATCTTTGTCTTTGATGTTGCATGAATTTCTTATCCGATCCTTAGATTCTCTCAGTGGATACAATCATCATCGAACAACATGTTAATAATTGATTGAGCATCTATTTATACAAGTATTTGACCTATTTTAGAATCACGCATTACA
Organism: Thuja plicata; assembly: GCA_018584345.1. Classification (NCBI taxonomy): domain Eukaryota; kingdom Viridiplantae; phylum Streptophyta; class Pinopsida; order Cupressales; family Cupressaceae; genus Thuja; species Thuja plicata. The sequence goes on from MU226894.1 coordinate 1,298,684, forward strand.
ATGTTAACTCTAGATCCAAGGTATACAACTTGACCTTGATCCTTTAGTTTGCATGTTTTTAAACAGTTAAACTGATAAAAACAATAATAATTACATTTCTTTCTCCGCACATAATGGATTTAAAACAAATCAAGAAGATAAATATAAAAATTCAATGATTTATCTAACGTGGAAAGTCAGATCCATTTTTTACGGGATGTAACTGACTGTCGGTTCTTGATCATCGGTATGAACTGAAAGTATGTCGGTGTTCCTTCATTGAATTGATTGTCGATTTCCCTTCATCTGTCAGGCTCCACTCTTTGATTGTTTCATCGGGTTGCACTGTTGGTTACTCGTCGTATTCCTTTGTCCTTTTTGTCATCGGGTAACACTGAATAGTATTTGTCAGGATGCTTTGTACTTGGTAATATCGGTAACCTTGGCGTCGGGTAGTGTTGTGCCCTGTCTGTTGGTGTAGTATAAACCGATGGTGTTTATCATGTTTTTCCTTGCATATACTAATGGAAAAATATAATGTCTTCAATTTCAAATTTGAATTTTTCTCAAGGTTTCAAACACATGACTTAGCAGTGAGGTGAAAAAAAATTGTAACCCTAACACTATGATCATCATTATGAATTATCTTCCTCAAATCCTCTACCTTGGGATTGGAGTTTTCTTGTCCTAGCCATTGTTCAAATGTTTTATTCATGAGAAATTTTTGAACTTGCATAGGAGGGATTCTTAAGGCCTCATCTTCATTATGAGAAGAGTGGGATTAGTTGTTCTCAATGATAGGATTAATGTCATTAGGAGGCATGTTGGTCTCATCAAGATTCCTAGGAAAAATAAAGGACTCAGGATCAAAAGAACCCATAAGTGTATGGCTTCTCCTAACCAGAATGCTATAAGTTAGACTCAAGGCAATGTCACTCATGCACAAAGGGAAAGAAAGAAAAGGATATATCTAATGCAATTACAAGATTTGAAAGAGATATGCAATTCAACTAAAGAAAATAATAAAAAAAATTAAGAAAAGCACATCTAAAGATTTAATGTAGAGAATGAAAAAGTAGACCTAGATCTAACTATGAAAATGAGAATTATGTAAGAAGACTCAGGTTCACCAAAAATGTATAGGGTGAAAAGGGAAGCACTAATATAGATAGGTAAAAAATTTCTCATTTTCACGAATTACACATTTTGGAAGGAAGATGACCCACTAGGTTCAAGAGGAGACTCAAACACTAAGTGGGATAATGATCCTTCACTCAAATATGTGATTTATGAAAATGATGATGAAATACAAATGTGATTAATGATATTAATATACAAGTTACTGAAAATATGAGAAATAATAGATAAATCTTGGCAGACAGTTAGCATAAAAGTACAAAAATGGGAACCAGAGCATAGATATGATTTGTAGGTAAAATTAGAGATGAAAGCGTAGGCGACATGCCAAAACTCATCTTTTACCTAGGGACAAATCTCCAATGGTATTTTGTACCTGCAAAAATTGACAAATTTTTTTGGGTCTTTTTGACTATGTCTGATCTTTCTGATTTTGATCGGGTGGATCCACAACCTATTCCTACACACAAAAATCTAGGGAAAAAGGTTGTATAAAGGGTTTTTCCTTGTTCAAATCCCTATCTAGGAATCAACCTTTAAAATAGAAAGAGATTTCATAAAGGAAACTATGTGAAAAGGAAAATGGTAGATTTACCTGGCATAAACCCTCATGGACGGGTGTAGAAATCACTCATCCCATGAAGATGATTGAAATATGCTTGAAATCCAAAGAGTGGACCTTGGAATATTATGTAGAATCAATGATTCCCTCACAAATTCATATACCTATGAATGTCACTCCTAGATCTTGAATGTTGGTATGCTTGAAAATTACTTGCAATGAAGGCGAGAGGAGAATGAAGGAATATTTTTCTTGCTTGATTGAGAATTCCTCTTCTAGACATCATGGGAGAGAAATATGAATCAATTAGAGAAGATTACCTTTGACTTGAATGATCTTGAATAACTGGAGACTTGGAGATTTTGATGCTTGATGCTTGCCTTCAAGTCTTTAATCTAAATGCTCAATTGCTCTCGATTGTTTGAAAATCTTGATAACTTGATTGCCAAATGCTTGAGTATGGTTGTGATATGAAAATGAGGAGAGATAAGGTCTTTTTATACTTATTCCTTCATTTCAGGATTCAAAAATGATCTATCCTGATCACAAAATCAAAAATCCTGCTAATACCCTGATATCGGGCCCTGGGCCAAATTAGGGCCCCAATTGCCTATGATAAGACACCATTGGCATTCTTTCCCAGGTAAAGGATGACATTGGCATTATGTACCTTAGGAAATGAGCCATAATTCGGAGGGGATACTGAGATAGATAAAAAACAAGCGGGGGGAGAAAAGACATGTTACTAGGATCAAGCATAATAGGCATTCAAAACTTGAAATCACTAAAATGAGGTTTAATATCTCCTAGTAAAGTATCGAATTATGGGTGGTAACTTTTTACGATGATACACAATCATATATTAAGTGTCAATAACCAAGCATCATCAATATCTTTTTGAATTATTAGTTTTCATATTCCAATTCTCTTTAAAACCATTAAATAATATTCAAGGACTCTTCACAAAAAGAAGATAATTTTTTTTTTAATATTAGAGATCGTTTACAAATATCATCTCCTTTCAAGAAAACACTCTAGAAACCATAAGCCAACTAAGAAGACTAAGAGTCACACAATATGTCCCTATGGGGATTTGAACTCGAGTCTCCATAATGAAAACCCAAAGCTGTAACCAATTGAGCTCAACCTCTTGCACCAAAGAAAAAAGAAGATACCTGATTAGCAAGCTCCTAATAATATTTACCAATATTGCCAATTTTATATTATAAACTTATAAATATCAAGTACGTCTCTATGTGCAAGAATAAAAGGTTTGTAGGCAACAATTTCAAAGTTATAATCAAAGGTGATTTACACAAATACAAAAATAAAATAAAATATGTAGGCACTAAATCAACCTCTTGCAAATTTTGAGAATGACTCGATTTAATATAATTCATTCTTCTTCTAATGCATTCAAGATTAAGAAATTTCTAGTTATAATTCAAAGCTCATGATCAAAGTAGTGGACGACTACTTATTGCTTGTGAAAACTAGCTAAGTACTCACTCTTAATTTTTGCATTCTTTAAGTTCAATCATTTGATGTCACAACTCTAAATTTATTTAGATTGCATTTCTTGTCATATTCATTAAAGCTTATAAGTGCAACCATCTAACACTCTTAATAGACGAGGTCATAATCATGCATTAAGTCAATTGATAAAAATGATACCCCTTCATCGTTGACTCTAAGCCTAAGGAGGTGATAATTTACGCACTTATTGTGAGAATTGCTAAAATAGCATTATATTTTCAAATCCTCTAATAATTAAAAATAATAATTTAAACCCATTTGGCACATGCCATCAAGTATAAAATAGAACATTGAATTTAATTTTAATTCTTTTTTAAATTTGATAAATAAAGCACCAAATTGTTTTAAGAAGATGGTGTTTTTTGGATATATAAAAGAATAAGACATTTTTTAAAAATCTATATAAATTTATTATATTTGATCTCAACATTCTAATAAAAATCTTCTAAATGATTTTATGTGAAGACTTTATCTTTTCAAATATTTTAATATATGAATACAATAATAATTTGAATTTGAAATTGAATCATTACATTTTGATTTATAATTTTAATTAATAATCTTTTCAATATATATATATATATATATATATATATATATATATATATATATATATATATATAATCCAATTAGTTTTCAAAACTAAACTTATTAGTTTGCTCTGTTGAGATCATTATAGTTTGAAAAGGACGAATTTTCATAGTAATAGACTGTGTGAAGATAATCAATAAAGCATATGGAATACTTTTATATCTTTGGAGGAGTCTTGATAATTAACCAGTCAACTAACAACATTATCAAATACATTAATACTTTCCATAATATACCTGTCAATCCGAATTAATGAATTTCACTGGGCTCCACATCCTTAATTATTTTATCTCATATCATCAATTATATTAGAGGTCCTTTAAAATAAATTAAATCATATATTCAAAGATTTGGCCAGCATATCTTCAATAATTAAACAGTCACCTTCAAAAGAATTGCTCACCAATTCCTTGTTATTATTTCAATAGCTTTTATTATAAAAGAAATTTATGGGCTCTGCAATTAATCATCTCCAATTCTGACCAGTTTAAGTTTCTCATAAAACATTACTAGTATTGTGAGACCAGAATAAACAGTTTTTTAGGAAGATGGTTTCTTTAACATTTTGAAAACTGGTAAATGAGCTTAGCAAGCAACACAAAATACATTTCTGAAAAGGCTAAAATAAGACAAAAACGTTTGAATTTCATTCTCAAATGATACAATGACTTTTTAAGCATTCCAATTTATATTTATTGTAAGCAAATTTTTGAATCATGATATCAAGTCTTTACAATTTATACTGATTTTTTTAAATTTTGTGTTAGAGATTTGTTTTATCATGTTTCTGATCAGCTTCATGATTCATCATTCTGATAATAATAAAAGGAACACAAGAATGTTGATTTTCAAATAGTTACTTTTTATAAAATAACATAATTAATCGGAAAGAATGTGCATGCAATCCTTTTATGAAATTATGTATCATTTTCAAAAGAATTAATATACTTAAAGATTTATGTATTAGAAAAACATGTTAACAAGCTTCTTCTTAAGCATCCATGCCTCTAATTTCAGGTCTTATTCCAAGGCTAGTGAGTGAGAGAAGTTTAGTAAGGATTCGAATGTTGTTGGCTATATCTTGATTAATAGGTTGCAAGAAAGGAGTGAATGCAAGAGGAGAATTGTCTCAACTAGTCAAGTAGTGGGGTTGATAGCACCTTAAAGCAATTAAACTTCAAGCCACCATTAGTAGGCTTGACCATAACCTTTCGTTCAAATTTTATTTTTCCAATTCATCTTTTGTATTTGTTTTTTTATTGATAATAACATTAGTGTTGTTCACTTCTTAATGTTATGTGTCTTGTTCTATTATGCTTCTTTGTAGTTCTTGTTTTCTTCAATGTATAGCATTGGAGTCCTTTCAAAACAACACATTTACTAGATTATCAGAAAAACGATTCTTGTCAAGCATGATACATCACTATCATTTCATAATGTACCATCCTAAATTGTAAGCACACAATAAGTGTACAATTTATGGATTATTTAGCACCTACCTTAGTATATTTTCATAACAAGACTTCATATGACACTTAATGGACACCTAATTTCAAATATAAGTCTATCATTTCAATCTTGCTTAAAATTGAGGTAAACCCTTATTTCTAAGTGTGCTCCTCTTTCTTTCCTCCAATCACATAATTTATTTCATCAACTAGGCCCTATGTTATCATTTGAGGCTTTCGTATTCTCTCCCAATCTTGGAACAAGATATACTTTGTAATCTGACACCCTTGATTGTCTGGGACCTGTGATCCCAAATTGAGATTTGATTGGCTGAAACATAACACCTAGGAAATTAAGTTCCTTGAAACATAATTTCTAGGGCATTTAGTTCCCCGAGGATTTGGCCCAAATTGGATCTGGGGTCTCGTCTTGGTGGTTTAGTGGGATATTTGCATCTACAATCAATTTGCTTGTGTTAAATAATCTCTGATTTATTGCAAGAGGTATATAAGCACTCTATCTCTCCTCATTTGGTAACCACGAACAAGATTATCAACCATCTGTCATTATCAAGGAGTCATTATTGTCAAGTTCAAGTATTCAAGGCAAGCATTCAAGATCTAAACTTCTTCTGAAGAATTCGAGGTGTTCTTCTCTATGGACCAAGATTATTTCCCTCATTGAAGGCCTATCAAGGAATCAGATACACTCACACCTAAATCTGGTTTCTTCTTCTCAATCAAACATTGTGGCAAATTACAACATCCATTACATGAGGTTTTATCTTTCATGATTTCCTTTTGGGTTTATGTGTTAAGTCAAAGCTATTGCATCAACATATTTAATCACATTCAAAGAAGCATTTGCATTATCAAGTTATGATACTTTATACACTTAAAAATTAGCCTGGAGAAATATTAATTAAATACAAGTTATTTAATTAATCATTAATTAATTCTTCTACTTTATAAATAAGTTCTTTAATTTATTTATAAAGTTTATTTTCCTAATTCTTCCTATCCTAAATCCATTTTCCACCTTACCTCTCCACATCAATCCCCATGTCAAAATGTGACTATGAAAATTAATTATTCCAAATTTTAAATTATTGATTTATCCTCAACAAAAAACATAGCCACATGTCTCCAAGATTCTCTCCTTAGCAACCAACTTAGCCACTTGTCAACCAATCTGGCCATTTGTCATCAAATTGCTCATGCAACCTCCACTTAGCCTCTTGTCGCATAGGAGAGAACATTTTACATTGTTTTCTCCACCCTATTTCATCTCAACTGTTCATTTCTCCAGGTTGAATCTGAACCGTTGATTCCTGCCATGTAAGCTCCATCTTTAGAAAGTCTACAAATAGTGATGTAGCCCAAAAAACCTTAAGAGAAATTACTCAGAAGGTACACAACCAAAATGTTACAGAATTTGAATTCTTTATTAACTTCTCCAACTTACTCAGCCTCTACAATGAAATAAAACTCCTACTTATTACAATTCCAAAAATTATCATATTTGGCAGATTTTTGGGAAAAATAGATTTTTCCATTTTTGGTAATTTTCAAAACTCATCCTATGAATCCCAATTTTTCCCAAGAAAATCTCCCAACTAAAGCAAGACGAATTGCCAACTAACCCACGAAATCAAAAAAATGATTTCAGATTTATTACAAAAAACAAAACTCAAAAAACTGGAAAGAAATAGAAAAAGCCAATTTTGGAGGCCAAGATGAAATTTCAGGCTCTCGAAAAAAGGTCAAAACGGCCGCCAACCAAGTTGGCTAAGTTGGAATTTCCATTAACTCTTCTTCATGCATTTGCCTGTAAAATTTCAGCCAAAACCCACATCCGAGTCAAAAGTTATGACCCTCTAAAGCTCCTGCATCAAATATGCTACATTTTGGTCTTTTGAGCTCTCCTAGCTCCTACAATCTAAGTTCTAATACACATTTTCGTACATACTAGCTTAGCAAAAATTTCATTTTAGTTCATTTATAACATCATAGTTGTAGATCAATCATTTTTAGATCATGCATATTAGTTTAGTTTTCATGATATCATAATATTTCAAATCCAAATCATTGTACATCTTTATAATCTCCATCATGTATCTTGTAGATTTATAAATCTCGTTCTTCAAGTTGTCATTTGAATGGTCATAAGTGATCTGAGAGCTAATTATAATGACAAAATTGATCCTTGAGCATAGAGGACAATGAGACGACATTAAAAGAAACTTCTTTAGATTTTTTTGTATTTTTTTTTTTAGTTAACTTCTAATATAATGTCCATTGGTAAATTGGAGTATAATTTATGTTATATATAGATACATTCTATTTTTCAGATCTAGCCTCTGCTATATGATAGCATGCTTTCGTTTCTTTCATTTCATTTTAAGGTTGATTCCAGAAAGGTGTTTGACTGAGGCAAACCCCTCTATCCAAACTTCTTCCTTGTTTTTTTGTGTCCAAGTACAGGTAGTATGACTGTTGGGACTTAATCTGACAAGTATAAGTTCCATTAAGGGGTCTACAATTGAAATCAGGAAAAACCCCTAGAAACAAAACACCCTAGGCTTTTTGTTCCCAATGTATCACTCTCAGATTTGGTTTACAGGTTGGTACAGTTTCCAAGTCTCTATTTTAGGCTACTACAAATTTCTATTTGTTTTTTTCAGCTTGTACTTTTCAAAACTTCTCATATTTTCTTATTTAGTCATCTTACTTTCATCATTTGATCATTTTCCTAAATCCATTTCATTCTTAATCACAACAATGAAGGATCATTGCACTCACTTAGCGCTTAAGTCCAACTTAGGCCTATTGAGACATACTCCTTCCAATTTTGCATTAAGTAAAGGTGGACAAGTCTCTCTTATACCCCTGCTCCCCTTTTCTTACTGTACACATAAAAAATCAGAAAAAACACTATATATTTTTATGTTCATTTTTAACATTTGTGTTCACTATAAAATCTTAGTAAAGAATATAATTAAAATTTAATAACATTTTCAATCAACATCCCAAAGTTCAAAAAGTTCTAGAGTTATAAGCAATCCCTTATACAATCATTCCAAGTGGATGACATATTGGGAAGAACAAAACTATAAGAATTATTATAATCATATATAATTAATAACTAGAAATGTCCACGGTAATTTTAACTTACAACAATACTATCAATCATTTTAAGTAAAAAATACTATATTATAATATGTGTTGATATCTTAATTGCATAATCAACATTCATGAACAAAACATAAAAAATTCCACTATGAAATCAAAATGGAAAACCATATATTGTTATATATCTACATAGAATTATGGATGTTGGCATATAGCATGAAACCCCACCAAAATATTTCCAAATTTCTCACTAAATAAGGTTTGAAGCACCCTCACTACAAGTCAACTAGCTAACTCATTGTATGGTCATAATAGGAAGTCAAACATACACAATAGTAGTATGACCATAATAGGAAATCAACTAGTATATTATCTTAATTAGTTTTATTCAACATCTCTTCATACTATTTTATCCTTTAGCTAAAGTTGTTTAATATCCATTTATGCTATCAAAGGAGGTTTGAATTATGTTAACAATAGAAAATCCAATAAGAAACCTTACTCATTTAAATAGTTCATCATTGAATAATATTGTTACTAAACCTAAAATCAATACAATTAATTATCATTCAATTAACACCAACTCGAAATAAAGACACAATCAAACAATATTATTATTATTAAGAAAGAAAGTATAAAAATGTCACGACAATAAGAAATACCATATGAAAGTTCATGATGTATATGCAACTCAATGTTAGGATTGGAAGATTTAAATCTAATAGTTACATGCAAATATAACCAATAATGCAAAGGAATAAAGCACATATAGGTAGAAAAAGAAGACACATATTTAATGTGGTTCAACCAATCTTAGTGATACAGAGGTTGGGATGGTAGTGGATTACAAAGTTGTTAATGTTGGTTTGCTCCTACAATTCATTACACTCAAATGCCAAAAAATGAACCAATGACACTCCCACTATTCTAGGATGATGATTTTGGTGTTCTTATGTTACTTATAACAAGGATTGATCAGTTATGTGGTCTGTAATACCACCCAACACTCCCACCTTAGAAACACTCCTATTAGGCCTAGGCTCCTTGTAGCTCTACAACGACCTAAATTGATACATAACTTCCAATTCTTCCAAACAACTCTCTGAACCAGTTACCTTTCTAGATTCCCTTTATCATCTTACAAATCATATTAAAAAATCTTGATGCTGGTATTTTGGACCAACTATCCCAAAACTCGTTTGTACTTTGTCTTAGAGAGGGCTAAAAGAATGCTTTTACAAAGAAAGTGTGTCAAGATCTTACTTCCAAACTTCCAAACTCTTAGAAGTCGTCACAAACAACCCCAAACCAAGGAATATACAACCAAATTAACCCTCAGACCTTTGCAAGTATAAAACCCTCAATTTTTACTTCAAACAACCCCTAAAACAGGGGCTCTCTAAATTTCTTACTTCCCAATACTTCTACCATAAAAAATTATGGATTCACCATGTATTAACCATTCCAAGACAACCAAAAACCTTAGATAGGGTCCTTCTTAAGGCCAATTACTCACTGCTTCTCTATTCCAAGTAATTCCTCCATGTTTCCACTCTTAAATCTGGTGATCACCTGTCCCATTCACTTCAACTGTAAAATATTATGTTATAAATGTATTATAAATATTATAATGGTGTCATTCCATGAGAATAAGAGTTGTTTCATTCAAGGAATGAACCATTTCATTAAAAAAACTAAACTGTCAAGGAGAAAACAATAAATTTCCAAGAACAGTCAGCAAAAGTGGAATAGTCTAAAATAATTAAGCCCTTAGAAAATTCAAACTTGTAATAAAAGATGTCAATAATTCATTAGTAACACCAATATAGCATATATGGATTCAATTCATGCAATGACCAAAAAAGAAAAGTGTAAAATTATGGGTTTTCTTTGTATTTACTGAGACAATCTGTACATTCTAGGCCTCATGCTTGTACAATGATTGAAATCCATTTTATAAACTTCCTTACTAACTTCTCAAACTATTTTGGATTATTTATGTTATGATTAAACCTTCTAAAAATTATTTCCCTCCTAATCACATCTAGCCATTGGGATTCAAAAATTTGAATTCTCCAACTTACATTTTATTGAATAAAACAATTAAATAACCTATCAACCCTATCTAGAAGATCCTTAAGACTTCATTAACCATTCCTAAATCCTTCTTATATTCCTAAGGACCTAATTAACTTAATTTTTCCATCATTCTCATATAGCACCATTGATGATCCTAAGGTCCTTAACACGCCCTTTAGGATTCATTATAAATTTATTACATATATTGTCTTTAAATGCCATGATTGGCTTTAATACATGCCAATTGACTTGATTGAACTCCTTCATGCCATATCTTTGTCCTTTGTCCTTCATAAGAAACTTTGAATACCCTGATGCTCCTGCATCATACTCCCCTCCTCCAAATAAACTCTTGTCCCAAGAGTTGTTCCATTTCTTCCTTTCATCATGTCTTTGTCCAGGATTCATGTAATCTCCAAGTGTAACTTGTTTCCTCCTTGTCCGACCTCTATTCACATGCCAAGAAATGTTAGAAACAAAATGTTTATTCACGTGTCTCTGCCTAGGATAGTATTGTTTTTGTTGCTTCCTTGACTCCTGCTTGCATTGGTGATGAACTACAACTGATTATATGTTTGAAGTCATTTGTTGATATTCAACCGAGTTGTAGAAGTGATGATAAACATTAGCAGTTAATGTATTTTCATTGATGTCAACTTATTTGAGTATTATTATGGTGGAAAAAAATTGTTATGATTTGAAGATCTAGAACAAACAATGTTTATGTGGTCGGTAAATGAAGAGTTCTGTATGATAATCCTCAAAGGATCATAAGGTTGTCATTAGTATACAAGGAAACAATTTTTGAACCATCGATGACATGATCATCGAGTGACAGCATTCAGTCAAGCGTAGAGGTCACCAAAATAGTCAAGCGCAGAGGTCACCAAAAATTTCTTAGCACCGTGATCACCAAAATTAGTGAACACCAATATCACTATCACCGAAAGATAGTTCAAAGAGTAAATCAAGAGCAAAGTTCATAGATTAAGTCAAGAGCACCAGTCTGTAGAGTAACCCGAGTACCAGTCTCCTGAGAGACAGTTTTTATTCCTGAGAAAAGAGGATCTAAGATACACGTCACCTAAAGCACTTTGCTATTAAAAATATCTATATGCTTAGCTATAAAACCGTTTCTTGAGGATCAATTAAAGCATAAGTAATAGTTTGAATCAGTTTAACTGATTGAGTACATGCAAATGAGGAGATCAAGGTCAAGTTGTAAAACCTTTGATCATGGAGTTTTTCTTGTAAAGCGTGAAGCCTAATTAGGTCAAAACCTTTGTATATATAGCTATATAATCAATCAAGAACATGATGATTGTAGTCGCAGAAGACATCTATTGATCAAACAAAGAGTTTCATGCAAAAGGACACAAAAAAAAGAATTCATTTATGAAGAACTAGATTCAAGGCTACTGAGAAGAATAGAGGTTTTATTCATCACAGTAAGGTGATAATGTTTTTGTGAACTTAAAGGATCTATATTCAGCAATTCAAGCTTGCAAGTTATCAAGTCATAAGTATTTTTGGCTACTCTCTAAAAATTGTAGAAAATAGAAGAAATACTTCAAGAAGGTGGACTTAATAGTCTTATTGTAAATCTCTTAAAACTGAGTACACACTTAACAATGTTTTTAAAATCTCTTAACAGAGTAGACTTAACAAGTTTGACATGTTACTCCTTACAAGGTAAGATCATCAGAAGTGATCACAACTTGTAGCCTTAACCAACACCTTCCATTATGCAGATAGTGAAGCTTTTCCGGTTTCATCCCCATCGCAGTTTTTACCTTCTAACAAGGGTTTTTTGCATTACCAATTCTTGTGTCATGTGTAACTAAGTTTCATGAATGTTTCTATGATTGTTTACATGCACTTACATTTATGTTATGATATTACATGCATAAGGTAGAAAATAAATATGGTTGGTAATGCAAGAAAAGATTACTAAGGTTAATTGATAAAAGTGTTAAGGCTGCTGATTCACCCCTCCCCTCTCAGTACTAACCCTTCCATATTGCAACAATTGGTATCAGATCTAGATCTCTTATTTGGAAAAGATCATACAATGGAAACGTATAAGCTTGATAAGAATATTGAGAATCATAAGTTGGAGATACATATTTTCTTTGAGCAATACAAAGAAGCAAGAAACAAGATGAAAGAATTATTGGATGAAAGAAAAGTCATGGAATCTCACTACAATGAAATTGACTATCATGAAGAAGAGATACCTGATTTATTTTGATTCATCAGGATTTGCATCTGGTAATAGAACTGACACATCTGAAGGAAGCATTACAAGTATGAATGAAATCAATCAACATCTGACTGAACAAGTAAAGGTACTGCAGATCGGTCAAGAGACACAGATGGTAAGAATGACTGATGTTATGAATAATGCTAGACAAGATGAACAAGAAAGAACTTTGGCTATTGATGATAGAAGAAAGATCACTAAAAAGTTGCAAGAGAAATAATTGGATATACAAAGACTAACTGAACATCACCATGAGATCACCAATAAAATAGTTCTTATGAGTCATGAGGCCAACCAAGTGATAATGGAACTTAATGGGAAATTGGAAGCTATTGGTGAACTAAGAGAAGAAAATTAGAAACTAAAGCATGAAGTGAGGATTCAACAACAACATAATGATATGATCAAGAAAGATAAAGAAAGTACAAACAGAATGGATAAATTTCTGAATGGACAAAGAAGACTCAATAATAATACCAGTTTAGGGTATACCAAGTGTGTACGGTGAAATCTTCAATCTGTTGGGAGCAAGCTCAAACATAAAATTTTAGTGGGTTAGCACATATAATTGATTCAAAAGCATATGAAAGAGAAAGCAAGCAACAAAGAACTCAACATAACATCAGATTGAACTAAAATAAGTGAGCACCCTATTTAACTTGTTTGATTTGTTCTTTTGATGGAATGTAGGTGTGCTCTCTCAAACACACTAAATATAATGGATCCCCAAATGGAATGCAAGCATGGAAGCAAATGAAGCAATTCAAGAGCTAGTATAAGGAACTAGTCTCAAATCCTTCA
>MU226894.1:1322225-1382139 GCA_018584345.1 Thuja plicata
AGAGTGGCTCTGATACCATGTTGAAATTGCTGATACGCAATGCAACCAAGATCACCTGCATGCAAAGACTATTACACAGAATGAAACAGACAGAAGAGAGAAGGATCCGAAGCTATGGCGGCCGATAAGCCAGAGATTGCAAGAACATGTTGACAGAAAATAAGTTCTATATTCAACAATGTAAAATGATTACAAAACTCCTTATGAAATACAAAGAGGACAATCCTTATAAAGGATGTCAAAACCCTAAAAGGGCAACTAACTCAGAAATAGAAACTACCTAAGATTAGCTTAAGCAAACTAGAGTGAATAGGGAAGTTACTAATTAGATCATACTGATTTAAATTAGTAACCTCGAAATACTATTACTCTAACAATGAGGGGACATGATACCATTTTGTAGGTAAGCTTGGATATCATGGTACCATAGGGACTGAGGACACACCAAGACACATACGCGATTTGATTCATCATTCTCATGAGTGGAAGCATGGATTTGCTCAACTAAGAATTCATATTGCATAGAATCGTGAGGAATCTCTAAGAGGGAGCCAATTGTGGCCATTGCATCAGCAACTTTGTTCTGCAAGCATGGTACCTATGTTATATGCAAGTGGAGGAAGTGTTCTTTCAGTTTGTCAACCATCTACTTATATGGCATCAATTTGTCATCTTTGGTTTGATACTCATCAAAGACTTGTTTAATGATGAGTTGGGAGTCGCCAAAGACATGTATATCTATGATGTTCCATTCTATGGCCATACAAAGGCCTGCGATTAGTGCCTCATATTATGTAATGTTGTTTGTGCAGGGAAATCCTAATTTGAATGACATAGGGATGTAGTCACCTTGAGGTGTGACAAAAAGTATTCCTACCCCCGCGCCATGAGCTATGTAGGATCCATCAAAGTAGAGTTGCCAAGTTGGTTTTTCTTCTATCATGTATAAATGCTCATCTACAAATTCTATGACCAAAGGATATGCATCTACCAATAGCGCTTCTGCTAGCTGATCCACAATGACTTTCCCTTTAATGGCTTTTTTGTCGACATATTGAATATCAAACTCGCTGAGCAACATGAACCATTTTTCCAGTTGACCTGTGAGTGTAGTCCTAGAGAGAAGGTACTTGAGAGGATCCACCTTTGAAATGAGCTTGGTTGTATGACTAATCATATAGTGGCAAAGTTTTTGAGTGGCGAAGACCACTGCTAGACATGCTTTTTCCATAGGAGAATAATTGAGCTCATAACCCACTAAGGTTTGACTGATATAATAAATAGCTCTTTCTTTACCTTTGTCATCCAATTGAGAAATGAGTGCCCCCAGTGTTGTTGTAGTAGCGGAAATGTATAGGGTGAGTGGTCGACCAGGTACAGGTGGTACCAAGATGGGTGGATTAGCCAAGTATTCTTTGAATTTGTCGAAACTCTTCAGACACTGAGGATCCCACTTGAATGTGTTATCTTTTCACAGGAGATGAGTGAATGGTTGGCACTTTTCTACTAGTTGAGAGATGAAACGGTGCATAGATTGTAGCTTTCCTTGGAGGCTGCATAGTTGTTAGAGTGTTTTTGGTGGAGGCATCTCTATGATAGCTTGTACTTTCTTTGGATCAATTTCAATGCCTCATCTGGATACATTGAACCCCAGGAGTTTTCCTGATGTGACCCAAAAGACACATTTCTTAGGGTTGAGCATTAAGCAGTAGTGTCCAATTCTGTCAAAGACGCATTCTAGAACATCTAGGTGATCTTCCCTCTTAACTAATTTTTCCAAGATATCATCTACATAGTCTTCAAGAATCTTGTGGATCATGTCATGAAAAATGACAGGCATGGCCCTTTGATAGGTTGCCGCAACGTTCTTTAAGCCAAAATGCATCATGTTATAGAAGAAGGTGCCCCAAGGGGTTGTGAATGTTGTCATATGTTGATCTTATTTTGCAATGCGGATCTGATTATATCTAGAAAAGTCATCCATTAGTGGCAACATCTCATCCTGCTGTGAGATCCACAATCATGTCTATGTTTGGCAAGGGGAAATCATCCTTGGGACATGCCTTATTGAGATCTCTAAAATCTGTACATATGGTGATTGATTTATTAGGCTTAGATTCAGACACCATGTTAGAAATCTAGTCAGAATAGTCAATGGGGTGAATGATCTTGGCTTGGAGTAGCTTTTCTAGCTCCGCTTTGACAACTAGTGCCACTTTAGGGTGCATCTTTTGGAGCTTTTGCTTGATAGGTTTGATGTTTGGGTCCACAGCTAGATGGTGAACCACCAAGTTGGGGTCTAATCCTGGCATGTGGGAGTAATACCATGTGAACTTGTTTATGGATTCCTTCAATAAAGTGACAAGATCACTTTATTCTGCTTCAGTCAGAGATGTTGCTATGTATGTGATGGAGGGATTCTCTTTGTTACCCAGGTTGATAGGTTTTTCTTCTTCAATGAGAATTAATGAATGTTCAGGCATGTAATCACAAATTAAAGGAAGAGGAGAATCTTCATCCTCTAGCGCCTCAGAGAGGTTTTCACCAGGGGATACACCCTTTGTTTTTACTATTTTATGATCAGATAGCGCCCCAGAGGGGTTTTCGCTAGGGGATCAATTTTTCTCTTTTTTATTTTTGTTTTCTGTTTCATTTTTCTGGCTGAAGTTCTCCTCTTCCCCAAAATATGCCTTTGGGTCTAGTTTGTAGACATATGCTGAGTCTTGCCCCCAGTCACTGATTTTCTTAATTGCTCCCATAAAGCTTAGGAGTGCATCCTCACTTTGGAACTCATCAACGTGCATGACACTTGGTTGGTCCTAGTTTATGAGTTTAGGATGGTAGAGTCAATGAAGAGGATGGAAATTTGTTGTAGGACAGAATTGCCCAGGAAGGTTTCATTATCAAAAACATCATCATAGGCTCTCACAACTTTCTCTTCCCAGATAGCTTCGATGTTAGCGATTTCACCCAGGGACAAACAAGAGGCAAAGATGTTTTCATTGGTGCCCCCATTCATGTCAGAGCCCATGCCAAGGCCCAGGTGATTTTCTAGTCGATTAGGTATAATAGGATCTTTCACTCCTTGCTCTTCATAACCAAGGCCACCTCCTTGGTAGTTCCATTTTTCTATCACCAATTTGTGAGTTGCGGGGTACTTATCTTTGAAGTAAATGAGGTGACTTGTGTCCTTGGGTGGTGGATCTTTATAGAGCCATTGGTTGATGTTTGGTGTCATTTCCTGGCCAGTCAAAGTACCTTTTTAGATAAAAGTGGTAGAACCAAATTGTAGCGTCTTGGTCATTTCTGGTTCTGTTTTGCTTAAATTAGGTTGGTGGCCTTGAGTGTGTGGATCAATTGGTAGTACTCCAACTGCGAAGGCATCAGATAAACTATACTCACCACATCCTTTATTGTTGATCTTGACCGTGGATAAGGTGGAAGAGAGGATTGTTTCTGGGTCTGAATGGGTTCGAGATGAACTGGCGACAGAGGTACCAATATCAATCCCGAGACAGTGATTGGAATGTGGAAAGGATGTTTCCAATGCATTACAGTATGTGAAGGGCTTGGGATCTAAACAGATGGTGATCTTAGCACCGTTGTATGGGAATTTGATGCACTGATGGTAGGTGGAGGGGATGAATTGCATAGAATGGATCCATGGGCGTCCAAGGAGGATGTTGAAGGGAAGGTCAAGATCAACAACATGACATATTGTATCTTGGATAACCAAGCCCACTTGAATGGGAAATGATATGGTGCCTTCAGAAGTACGTTCTAGATTGTCATATGCCTTTATTATGATGACATCATTTGTTATATCAGCTTCAGTGCAACCCAACTACTTTATGAATTTTAGAGTGCACAGATTTAGGGCTGATCCATTATCTATCATGACCCGTTTAATAGAAAAATTTGTATTCATGGCAGCAATGTGGAGTGGGAGATTATGATCTATTTCTTCTGAGGGTACATCTATTGGTTTAAAAGAGACCCACAAGATGCAGACAGATGTCTGACAAGGTTTTGGAATTCAGTGAGGTTGATGTTGCTGGGAACACAAGATTCTTGCAAGGCTTTATTGAGGATCTCTTGATAGGTGGGTGATGTGCGGAGAAGATCCAGGATGGAAATTTGGGCTAGAGTATTCCCTAGGTGTTCCAAAATGTTGTATTGGGTCCCAGCAGATGGGGCAAGACCGGCACCTATGACTGTTATCCTACCTCTATGAGTGGTGATGGCACATTGGTTATCAACACCCTTGACATGGCTGACATTGACAGAGGACTGGACTTGGGATATGTAGCCGATGAGATTATTGTAGTTGATATAGGCATTGGTATAATCTTTCTGTCAGCATTTTCTACTTGTTTATCCTTCCCTTGATCAGAGGACTAGGTAGGATTGTCTGGGCCTGTACCTAAAGTGTGTTTAGGGAATGCATTCTGATAAATTTTAAGACCCGCGTTTGGTGATGATTGGGCAGGAGAGTCTACTTTGATCTCCTTGCGGTCAATGAGATCCTAAATATAGTGTTTCAGCTTCATGCATTTGAGGGTAGTGTGTCCCTTAACACGGTGGTATTCACAGTACTCATTGTCTTTATACCAAGCTGGCTTAGGAGTTGAGTCATCAAATGGCTATGTTTTGGGATACACGACTTGGTTAGCTTGGACCATTTTGTGGAAGATGACATCTATGGGTTCACCCAAAGGGGTAAACGTGCATTGTGGTGCATTCAAAGTGAGAGGTCTTTGTTGTCCATGCGGGACTGATATAGAATTTGTCTAATTGATAGGACCTTGATAGTTGTGTTGATATGATGTCCCCAGAGGGGAATAGATAGTCGCACTTTGAGGGTGCATATTTTTCTAGTAAGTCAGTTGGGAATACACAGGATTGGGCTATTGATACATGGGAGGAGGTTGAGGGTACATTGGCGGTGCTTGCTGATAATTCTGGTTAGGTGCATTGGGACTGGCTACCACAACCTGAACGTGTTTAGTGTCAATGGCTCCATCCATTACTACATTCTTGTTCTTGTTGTAGTATCGCGATAAATCATTTTTATGTTTGTCAGGATGGGATTCTTTGTAGTGCTTGATGGCACCCTCTTCTACAAGACCTCGTTCAAGACCCATACCTTTGATTTTGATGTCGTGATAATTTTGTATACAGTTCATGCGCATGTGATAGGAAAGCTTAGGATGGAGGTTGTTAATGAAGATTTTGATAAGATGTTGCTCTGGGGGTTGGTAAGACAACCTTGTAGTAAGCCCTTGCCAGCACTAAAGATAATCGGCCAGGCTCTCTCCTCCTTTTTGTTTGGAATTGCATAGGTCAAGGACTGAGAGTTCATTTTCAACATTATGTGCGTATTGGGCCACAAAATTTTTAGATAATTCAGTGAAAGTAGAGACTGTGTCATAAGGAATTTCGTAGAACAACTCAAGAGTGGTTCCTCCTAATATTTTGGGAAATAGTCTCATGAGGAAGTTATCGCTATAGGCTACTTCTTGGTAGGCCATGTAGAATTCTTTTACATGACTCATAGGATCTCCCTTAACCCGATATTTATCAAATTTGGGTGTCTCAAAATGCTTGGGGAAGGGTATGGTAGTGATAGATCAATCAAATGGATAAGGACATACCTCTTCAAACTTGAATGTTTTAGCCTTTGTCCCAGCTTTTAGCTCCTTGAGAGCATTCTTCATTTCCTCCCATTCATGATTGATTTGCGATGGAGGATTGTTAATCGTGATTACATGGTTTCCTTGAACCTAATATGGATCAAATGGTGATTATGGAGGATTCTGTGGGGGATATTTTGGTGTTTGGTATGATGGTTGCTGGTCAATGTATATGGGTTGTTGTGGTGGAAGCTATGGTTGAGGGGAATATTGCAGTGGAGGAGGTGTCGGCACTTGATAAGATTGTTGCAATTGCTGGAAATATGCTTGTATTTTCTATGGTGTTGGATAGGTGGGATGAGCTTGTTGCACACCTATATAAGATGGGGGACAGGTGTTTTGCGGCAGAATTCCCCTAGTGAGAATACTGAATTGCTATGGAGGTGGAATTGTTTGTGATGCAGCGGAAGATGGCATGGCTATGTAATTGGTAGAATGAGTTTGTTGTTGTTGCATGGGTTGGATGAAAGGATTAGAAAATTGTTGCAGTGGTTGTGCCATGAGGGGTTTTTCCCCCTGCATTTGTGGTTGAGGCTACTGTGTAGTTTGGATGGTGGGTTGTGCAGCTGTGAAGGGGTTGATTTGTTACCATTGTGCTTGGGATGTGAATGGATTGGTCATTTGCTACTATAGTTGTTGTTGTTGGGATGGTTGTTGCATGGATTGTTTTTGTTGAATCAGTTGTTGTTGTTGTTGGATAGGTTTCTATTGTTGTTGGATAGGTTTTTGTTGCTACTATTGTTGGATAGGTTGTTGTTACTGCTGTTGGATAGATTATTTTTGTTGGATAGGTTGGATGAGAATTTGGGGTACGGCGAAGGGGTTCGTAGATGGTTGTGGTATGGGGGGATTTGGGTTGAACAATGTTTGAGGTATAACTGCTGGCATTCATTGTGATTGCGTCACTGGTGGAGTGGGAAAAGTGGACCCTTGTGGAAATAAGGGTTGGTTATAGGCATTGCTAGGTGGCATGCCTATGGTGAAGAAAGGCGGAATAGGCATGGAGACTTGGGTGCTTTGATGATGTGAACTGGTTGTTGTACTTTGAATGAGTTGAGTAGGAATGGGTGAAATGGTGGTTTTTTGTGTGCTAATTGGTGGTGGTGGAAAGTTTGCAATGAATGTTGGGATTGCTCATGAAAGAGGAGCATGTGTGGCCTGCAGAGGTGCCTTCATAGCGATAAGGGGTATTGTTTGTGCTGTTGATGTGACATCAAGAGGCAGGGCTCCCGAGGTAGATGAGGGTGTTGTGTGCATGATGGAGGGTGGAATGGAGGGATGAACTACTTGCGCAATAAGAGTTCCCACTTGTAGGGATCATTGGAGTGGATCAAAAACTTCATTTCTAGTGGGATGAGGACGTTCTCCTAGAAGTGCCATAGGTCATGTGACAAGTGTGGGTATATTCTAGGGTGGGAGTTGAAGTCCTTATTGTTGAATGTCTAAGAGTACCTAATTGATGTTGCGTCCACTCATGGCATTTACCATGTGGAAATGTGTTGGATGATTGATAAATATTTCCATGGTACTCAGGGTGGGAGTCTCATTGGTGTCTACCCAAATATGTTCAATTTGTTCTTTGGGCTGAGGTGCATAAGTAACCATGGCATTGGTGTTGTCAGTCGTAGGATTAGATGAGCTAGCGGCAAGATTAGGATCCATGTTCTTCCTCTTCTTAGTGGCTCGTGTAATAGGTGGCATGAAATGACTATCCTAAAGGAATATGAGATGCAAGGTGTGATGCAAAAGATGCACCTAGGAAGATACGGGTGATGATATTAGGATTAGGATGTGTTTAAGATGATGAATATGCTCCTAGGGACTAAGGATAACTTTGTGCATGCACGGATTAAGGGTTGCTTTCCCTAATGAAAGATTGAGTGGATATGATTGTCTACCTAAGACAGACTTGTGGTCTTTGGTGGATGAGATTCTTTGTTAATGCGAACCAACCTTTTGATCAAGGTGATGAGGTTACACAAGACAAAGGGGATTATCGTAAACAATGCTTAGTTTAAGGACATTCAAGGATGGGGTTTGATTAAGATGGAGGTTTTTAGCAACTCAAAAAGGGGATGCAATACCAAGCGAAGGACGTGATCAAGGATGCTTTGGATGATGATTAGGATGACACTGGGCTGATTAGGGTTAATTTGATTTATGCAGGATCATGCTAGGATGAGTGTGTGATGTGTTTCTAAAGATTACAACCTAAGGGAGGTCCTAAAATGCAAGCTAAGTGAGCTTAAGAAGAGGAGGAACTTTCGTTTGTTGTGGTAAACTGACTAGTCATATTCCTCAAATCCAACAAAAGTAGAGTTTAGATGATATTTGTCCATGAAATCGGAAACCTTTTTGTTGTAGATCACTTTGTTGAATTCTTCCCATTTATGGATCTCTTGTTTGATGGAATCATTGATATGTTGATACTTGGTAGCCTCTCGGGTTGTGTTTTTCTGTTCTCTTTGCACGGGTGGTAATGGAGTTTTCACCTTCTTATGCTTCTTGGAATCGGTCATGTCCTATAAATAGATCTGAGCTTGGATGAAAAGTTGGAGGTTTTAGGACATATCTCATAAATGACCAAATTCTTTGCAAAGGGATGTTGTCTTGATAATTTGGCAAAAGTTTGATCTCGTTCTAATTTTAAATAGATTTGTTCCATGGTAAGAACCAATTTCAGTGTAGTCAAATCGGAAAATAACAAGCATGTGTCTGAAAAAAATCTGATAAGGGAAAAGTCAACCTTGAGGGATACAAGCACGTGACAAATTTGAATGTTGGGTATACCATTCATGTTTTGTATTTGTCAATGTTCTTCAAGCACTTCAAGCATAAAATATACCTAAGGAATTGGCATATCATGAAAATACTTTCTCGTAAGCTTAGGAACACACACAAGAGGTAATCAGAATATGGCCATCACTAAGCATACAATGGCTCCAGTCATGACACTGTAGTATCCTATTCCAAGCGCTCAAGGTGGCACGAATGTACGAGTGATCTTGGGGAACTTACTATCTTCCTTGCACAAGCATTATCACCTTTTGGGGGTGTTCTGGGTAGCCTCTAAGCCTAAAGTGTTTAGTAAGGTTCTCCATTAAATTGTATCCTCTATGTCCGGGCAAGCACGATTTAGGCGTATAGCCCCATAGAGCATCTTGACAAAAGTGGTCATGTAAACGTGATTGAGACTGCAAAACCACACTTAAGTTAGATGAGAACTGAGCATAAGCTCAAATACCAATCGAATCCCGAGGCTTTAACCCCAAGGAGTAAATTTGATTAATGTGAGTTAGAGTGGTGTGGCTTACACCTCATTCTCATGTGGGTTGTTCCCGGGAGATTTTTTTCTCAATCGGCGGGCCCATCTAAACGATTCAAAGTAAATTGGATTGGCAAAAAAAAGGAGTCTGGATTTTTTATTCTTCCACAAATGGGAAAAGAGCATACTCTCCTATCCAGTATCATTTTCTCCACAAGCATGCAAGACAAGCTTTGTTTTTTCCCAAAAGATTCAATTGTTTAACACTAAGTAAGTGTGTCTAGGTTTTCGATCTTCCCAAAAGGGAAAAGAGCATAATCCCCTAACACTCACTTAGGATTAGATAAAAAAATATAACTAATTAGTCTATGTGCCTAAAAAATATTAACACAAACATGATCGTTTGGTCAATTTTGTTGTGAGGCAACCTGCAAGACAAATATGAGTAGTTTCAAAGTTGTATCTTTGACAAGCGGTGTTGCAAGACAATTGATTAGTAGTTTTAAACTTAGCCTTTGACAAGTGTTGAAAACATAAAAACCACTAAACAATTTTTAGCAAATGATCAAAACAATTTGACAGAGCACAGACATTGGTTCTTGTTTTAGCCTAAAAAAATGACAGAATGCAGAAAACTAGACAGAGACACAGAAAACCAGTAAGTTGTTATACCAGTCAGAGATGCCAATTTGTGAAACACAGATGCCCGTTAAACAAAAATGATGGTTTGTGAATCGCAGATGCTGGTTCATGAACCAATGTTTTCATAGATGTCATTGTACCTGCAAGCACAAAAAGACAACAAACAAAGTTAGTTTTTCCTTCTTTTTAGTCTTTAGTCTGATCAAATTTACCCATTTAAGATTATGCAAACAACATAAAGCTAGTGTTCTTAAATATATTATCAAGATTTGTTCCCTTAATAAAATTTTGGCATTATAATTGCTTGTTAGATTGATCTCTGCTAAAAAATAGAGAGCTAAAATATTAAAAAGCAGTGGGAAAACCAAAAATCTTGATGAATAAGAGCTAATCTTTTGGAAAAATCTCAAAGTCCACAAGTCCAAGCGTAGACTCCAGTTCAAGTCATAGATGCTGGTTCTATGAAGATGTCGAATGGTGGTTCACAGAGAACCAGCGTTTGCACGGACGCCTCTGTGTAAAATGTAGACACTGATCTACGTGCTGGGAAAATTTGAAGAAAGAAAGACAAGAAGTTAGAAAATTTTAGGGACATAGCTCCCACCGGGCATGCCAGAATGTGTACGGTGAAATATTAAATATGTTGGGAGAAAGCTCAAACATAAAATGTTAGTGGGTTAGCACATATAATCAATTCAAAAGCATATGAAAGAGCAAGCAAGCAACAAAGAACTCAACATAACATCGGATTGAACTAAAACAAGTAAGCACCCTATTTAACTTGTTTGATTTGTTATTTTGATGGAATGTAGGTGTGCTCTCTCAAACACACTAAATATAATGGATCCCCAAATGGAATGCAAGCATGGAAGCAAATGAAGCAATTCAAGAGCTAGTATAAGGAACTAGTCTCAAATCCTTCAAATGATGATCTAAACTAGCTATGAAGATGATATGCATATACTAGATTGAAGCTAAGATTCATTCACCCAATTGAATCCTAACATGTGATATCTATGTGAATTAAGCATGGAATACTAAGAGCATATGAAAACATGAAATCTAGAGCTATGTTAGCATAATAACAATACAAATATGAGAGATGTAAAATGAAGAGGAGAAGGCCTCTATTTATAGAGTTTTGGGAGAGAGGAAGAGACTTGGATGATGTGGCATCTATGTGGCATCCACATAAGAGCCACATAAGGGACACATAGTCTTTGAGGGGATGGCCAATTTTGAGTCAAACTTGGCATTAAATGTTGAGTGGCTCAACATTTCCAAGTGGGAGACAAAGTTGTAAGAAGAAATTAAGAGGGATGGGTGCCCATTTTGGAGAGAATTTCCCCATATGGGTGAGCATTCCATTAGCCTTAAAAAGGTTAGGAATCACCCATTAATCATGATTAGAGGACAGTTAGGTGGGTAAATTACTTAGGAAATGAGGTGATGGGAGTAGGGTAGGAATAGGGTAGGCTGTCTAGGTTGGATTAATAGGTTCCTAGCTAGGGTTTAGATTATAATTCAAATTAGATTTGAATAAATCATGTTTTAGAAGAATTAGGAATATGGGGGATTTAATAAATATAAATTTATTAAAAAGGAAATTTTATGAGACAAATGTATTTAAATGAAATACATTAGAATAGTATTTAAGCTATTGATAAATACTAGCAAATGAAACTATTTAATTAATTAAATTAAATAGTTAGAGGAATGAGAGGGAAAATAATATTAATAAAAATATTAATATTTTTGGACGTCTACACCAAGCATGGAGAATTATCAAACCAATCTGATCAAAGGAATGTCTACACAAATCCAAGAGCAAAGAAGCGGTCATGCAATCATTGTGGAAAACCATGCCACACATCAAATGTTTACAAGAACAAAGTTAAAGGTATTCCTAAATCTACTTCTACATTCATAGGTAATTGTTATAACTGTAACAAGCATGGACACAAAGAACATGAATGCAGATCTAAGGTGAACAAACCAAAGAAGGAATCCTACATGGAAAAATATTGTCCTACTTGCAAAATGCATGGCCATACATCTCATGAATGCGGGAAAAAGAAAAAGCAAGTCTAGAAACCCAAAGAACAAGAAAATCCTTATCAACTGAGAAGAGTCGGTAACTCATATGTTTGGGATTACAACACATGGGTAAATTGCACAGAATGTGGTAGATATGGACACATAGCTGCAAACTGCATGAGGAAATGGATACAAAGATCAAGAAACTGGACTAACTCTTGAATGGCATGCTTACACTGTCATAAGGTCAGCCACCTAAGCAAGGACTGTATAGACCGAGTGATAGAGTCAAGCACTTTTGAAAATGGAAAAACTATTGAAGACATTAGGAGAATGAGAAATCAAATGTGGAGGAGAGCTTCAAACAATGATAATGTTGGACCAAGCAATATAGTTGGTGACACCTCATCTAGTGGATTAGGTGATTCCACCACCCCCACGTAAGCAATACAAGTAAGTATGGAACTGCACTGTACAAAGTTATATTTTACATCAGTTCCAATATTCATTGATAATATGCCAAATTAGCATGAATGGAGATGCACTATGGTATTACTTATTATGATTTTGTGAATCCAGTATCATCAGTCAATACATACCGAGCATCATCGGTGTACATATGAAAAATAACCAAGTTGTCAATATAAACCGGGCATTGTTGGTAAACATGTGAAAGACAATCAAGTCTTCACTACATACCGAGCATCGTCGGTGAACATGTGAAAAGCACAACTAATTTGTCACTTTCCCTGAGCATTATATACTCACTGAGGATGAAGACTTTGGTATGATACTTGAACATCTTTGTTTCATCAACGGAGTGGTAGCTGGAGAATTCAATGCTCCACTTAGGTTATTTTCTGTAAATAGGGCAACAAAGAGCTCATTCATTCACCAAGCGATAAAGAGAAAACAACAGATCGAAGAAGACCGACTAAGAGTGACAAGATTGCAGAATGATTCACAGCAGATTCAAAGGCTACTCTGACAGATTTCTACCATCCATAGAAAAGATCAAGTGAGTATCTAGACTCACCGAGCTAATAGTTTATTTACAAGAAGCCCTAAATATTTTGTGAACAATGGCTAATACCTCGCGAGTCTAAAAGATCAAAGACTCAAAGGACAAGAAGATCAACCTGATTAAGAACACAACATGTGAGGAGCCCAACTATAAGTTTTTCCCTGAGGTTTCTGCTCAACCTGATGACAAGGGAGCATTTTCAAGTATCCCTCCTAGGCTTTTGCTGGTTGAAGATATCTACGCATACATCCACTGCAAGGTTGCAAAGATCAGAGATCTTGAGATTGAAGAAGCTTATCAGAAGCTATGCAAGGATGGAAACCTGAAAGATGAACACAAACACATTGAGGTGAAAGGGTTAACCAATGCCCTACTATTCCCGAGAGAGTTCAAGACTCAATGGATATGCATTGTCCTTAGCTGAGTACATGATAGAAAAATGTGGTTGGATGAGCCAAAACCGATCACAAAGGATGCAATTCACGTTGTAATAGGTTATCCCATCACTGACAAGGAAAAATCCCTAAAGCATCCTTAACACCCCAAGATTGAAAAACTAACTAAGGAAGAATGGGACGAAAGAGGGTTGAAAATAAATACAATCACCAACCTTGAGATGAAATTTGGTGCATGTGTGATTGGGTACAAAATATTCCAAGCTAACAGAATGAACAACATAGCATGTGGAGAAATTAACACTGCTTATAAGATTGTAGAAGGGAATTCAACTAGACTTATCTGAGCTTCTACTGAAGAAACTGGAAGAAAACATGAGGACAATTAGATCAGCTAGATCTAATACATGTAAGTCTGGTTCCCTCCTTATGTGCACATTCTTCTATTTTTAGGATGTCTTCCCTTCTTTCAGTAATGTCACTTGGGACACAACCCGACCAATAACTGCACAAATTAGTAAATTCATTAAGTCACTAGGGGATAACTTCACATCTATAATGGATGCATACTTCACCACTTTCAAAGATAGAATGCAGAAGAGAATTAGAATCCCTACACAACTGGTAGAACAGTACAAAGAATATGTTTCATAGTAGACATCGATATAAAACTTATCAAACTAGTTGTACCAAAAACAACATGGTTACCACCATTGGACTATGAGATCAACATTGATCAAGCTACAAAGGCTATTGCAGCTTTACTGAATGAACCAGTGGACAAATCATTGAGAAAATTTGGCACATATGAGGAATCCAAGGCTAGAATCAAGACTGGCTTAGTAGTGAAGAAGATAGACTGAAAGAAGACAAAAATAATAAATACTCTTCAAATGAAACTTTTGGTAAATGATGAAGAATTGGAACAAGATGTCACCGAGGCACAGTCACCCATTGGTGAAGCTAAAGAGACAAGTGATTCAGGGTCTATTGAATCAGCTTCACCACCTGTCAAGAAAAAAAAGGTTACCAATGTGACTGTTGCATCAAGGACCAGAAGAAAAACAACAAAAGAGGAATACTCACCACCAGTAAAGAAAGGTACTATGAGGACTTATCAGAAAAGAAAGCCTCAAACTGGGAAATCAACACCGAGGAAATAAATAAATATATAAGAGGAAAAGAAGATAAGGATGATACTGCTAGGGATGAAAGAGAACAAAGGATCAAAGCAAAAAAGGCCAAGATACCTAAGACAATTGATGAGATTGCAGAGTCACTCATCAATACAAGTAGTATATCACAACATAAGATTAGACAGTGGGGAAATTTGTCTACTGAGGACCAGAATAAATTAGAGGAAGCAATCATCAAAATGATGGTAAAATTCAAGTATGTACCTCTACAATTTGTTAGTCATATTCCACAAGAGCTAAATGATAGGATATCAGCCATGTGGACATATGCACTACACATAAAGAAACAAATGAGGGAAAGATCCCTAGTTACATTCATGCCACCGAGTCAACAGTTGAAGAAATTGATGAAACAATGAAGGAATATGCAAAGAAATATTTCAGCTAAGACAAGAGCATACAAATTTCTGTAAGATAAGTTATAATATCTTGATACAGATAGTAATAAGATTTGGACACAAATCTTTAATCCACCGAAGGAGGTACTGGCTATCACCGAGACATCTCACAATGAAAAAAAGGAGGCCACACTGAGCCCTGAGCACATTTTCATCAATGATACCAAGGATGTCAATCCAATTGATTTGAAAATAGAGGCAAGTAAGGCCATGGATGATGTACCTTAGATATTACAATCATTAGGGGAAACACCAAATATCAAAATAAAAGATATAACTCATATTGATTCTGATGATGATCCCAAGAATGATGAAGATGTAAATGTTGCCACCGAGAAAACAAAGGAAAAGGAGACAATGGATGTTGCACAGGAAAATATACCAGGTCACATGCCTTTATTGATATAAGCTATCAATATAATTTTTTAAGTAAAGGATAAAACACCTGAGCCTGATGCAAACAAACCGATGGAGAAAGGTGATGAACAAGGGGAGAAAAAAGATACAAATGAGGAGTAGAAAGATACAAGTGGAGAGAAATAACCAAGTGATGCCACTGCCAAGGACACCGAAGAGGTAAAAAAGGCTATAGATAAAGACAAGGTTGATGTAGAGATGTCTCCTACCAACCAACAGGTTCATACCGAGAAACATACAAAAGGCACCACATCTCCACGCAATCACCAAAATTAAAAGAGACAAAGAAGGATCTTGCTATAATCCTTCATTCCCCTACTTCCAACACCATACCAAAGAGGAAGAAGAAGAAGAAGAAGAAGAAGGAGGAGGAGGAGGAGGAGGAGGAGGAGGAGAGTAAAGCTCAAGTCACACTTGAATAAATAATAGATATACCCGACTGTGATCCAAGAACACTGGATCCTGAGTCACTAACCAAGTATGGAGAACTATACAAAAGAAAGGAAATATAGGTAAAGCTCAAGAAGGAGCACAAAAATTCACAAGTCCTGGATACTACAAAGAAAATCCTATTACAGATAGTTCCTAACACCAAGATTGTTCAAAATTCACCCATCCTCGATCAACTAGAAGTTCTTATCGAGGACATAACATTATAGAATGTAGAAGCCGACAAGGTAATTGAAGAGCGTCTAGAAGAGAAGTGTCACTACAAGCTCACAGAGAAGATCAGCCAAGAAGTGGCAGAAAACAAGGTAAAATTATTTGAGCTAGTAACTACATTGGAACCAATAATATCAGAAGTAGTTAACTTAGTTCAAAATTTGTGCACACTAGAGAATTTCACTACCAAGCATAGTGAAAAGATAGCTAAAATAGACGTAGATCTTAAAGCTAGTGCACAAAGTCTCACAACCAAGGAAAATGCATTCCAATTGCATTATGAGAAGATTGTAGAATAAAAATGGTTGAGACTTGAGATACAAAAGGCTGAAAGAAAAATTAGAGATGAGGTAACTGAGCTCCAAGCTATGTTACTACCAAATCTCACATTACTATTGAAACACATGACTTCGGCAAAGACATTTATTGCCACCCCAGAGATGCTAGTCACCGAGAGTATCTATGGCATGCACGCGCGAATCACTTTGGAGCACATGACCCTCGAGCACCTCAAGGAGCAATGGGAGAAGAAGATGGAAGGCATTCAAAAATCCCATGTCCACATATTTGACAAGTTGTAAGTACTACACCTTTGTCATTATTTTCAAAAAAGGGGGAAAATATATGTATACATTAAAAAGGGGGAAAATATGTCAAAGGGGAAAATGTACCAAAGAGGAAAATACACAAAGGAGGAAACATGTACATACACTTTACTGAGGCATGCACATAGGGGGAGTCATTGACAAGGTAAAAACTTGGTGTATACACTGAACATATCAGTTTGCACATATAAGTTTTTGATACTAATTCCAAAGGGGGAGATTGATAATCCTCAAAGGATCATAAGTTTCTCATTAGTATACAAGGAAATAGTTTTTTAACCATTGGTTACATGATCCGCGAGTGACAACATTCAGTCAAGCGTAGAGGTCGCCGAAAATGTCTTAGCACATTGATCATCGAAATCAGTGAACACCAATAGCACTGTCACTAACAGATAGTTCAAAGACTAAACCGAGAGAATAGTTCATAGAGTAACCTGAGAACACCAGTCTACAGAGTAACCTGAGCACCAATTTTTTGAGAGATAGTTTTATTCCTGAGAAAAGAGGATCTGAGATACACATCAGCTAAAGCACTTTAGTATTAAAAATAGCTTTATTCTTAGCTATAAAACCATTTCTTGAGGATCAAGTAAAGCATAATTAATAGTTTTAATCAGTTTAACTGATTGAATACATGCAAACTAGGAGATCAAGGTTAAGTTGTAAAACCTTTGATCATGGAGTTTTTCTTATAAAGTGTGAAACCTAATAATTAGGTCAAAACCTTTGTATACATAGATGTATAATCAATCAAGAACTTGATGATTGTAGCTGCAGAAGACATCTATTGATTAGACAGAGAGTTTCATGCAGAAGGACACAAAAGGAAGAATTTAGTTATGAAGAACTAGATTCAAGGCTACCGAGTAGAATAGAGGTATTATTCATCACAGTAAGGTGATATTGTTTTTGTGAACTTAAAGGATCTGTATTCAGCAATTCAAGATTGCAAGTTATCAGGTCATAATTATTTTTGTCTACTCTCTAACAATTGTAGCAAATAGAAGAAATCCTTCAAGAATGTGGACTTAACAGTCTTATTGTAAATCTCTTAACTGAGTGCAAACTTTTAATTGTTGTTAAAATATCTTAGAAGAGTAGACTTAACAAGTCTAACATGTTACTCCTAACAGGGTAAGATCATCAGAAGTGATCAACACTTGTAGCCTTAACCAACACCTTCCATTTTGCAGATAGTGAATCTTTGTGTGTTTCATCCCCACCACAGTTTTTACCTTCTAACAAATTTTTTCTACATTACCAATTCTTGTGTCATGTGTAATTAATTTTCATGAATGTTTCTATGATTGTTTATATGCACTTACATTTATGTTATGATATTACATGCATAAGGTAGAAAATAAATATGGTCGGTAATGCAAGAAAAGATTACTAAGGTTAATTTATAAAAGTTTTAAGGGTAATGATTTACCCCTCCCCTCTCAGTACACACCCTTCCATTATTCCAACACTGTATACACCGAGAGATAGTGTAAACCAAGTAAAATGTAGTGTATATCAAGCATAGTGATAACCAAGCTAAGTATTTCTGAAAAAACATGGTTAATACTAAGACCAAGAAATTAATTCTAATTAAGGCCGAGAAGGATGTTGAGATGGAAATTCATGATTTCAAAGTAAAATATAAATTTTGTTATTTGATCAAACGGTTATGAAAATTCAATGAAGATCAGACAACAGAGATTGAAACATGTTCTTAACACAACTGTTGAGGAAGGATCAAGCGGGAAAATGAATGATGGAGATTAAGCGACAAGATCTGAAGGATGAAAATTAAATGATATATGATGTCTATATAAGAGAAAAGAGATTCATTTCTAAATCATGTTGACAAATGCTAAAGAATACATGCAAATTTTATGCATGATTGATCAAATTGGTTAAAGACAAAACTGAGCATTTCTGTAGACATCGCCAAGCAAACAGAGGAAAGAGGATTACCGAATAGAAAAAGTATGATATGAACTGAAGTAAACAAATTCATCAGAGGTATTATGTACTTAGAATAGATCTGAATATCTACAAAACATAGTTGTATTTGAATCAGATCATTACTGTATCATTCTAACCATTGTTATAGATAAATCTCTTAACCGAGTGGGATAGTGAATCCTTATTATGACATTTAGAGAATGTTGATTGTTTTCTTGTTGACCCCATAGTGAATGCATGGTCAAGTTAGAAATTTTAGTTTTAAATCCTCTAACAAGGTCACATTTAACAGTGTACATTGTAACCTTTAATAGGGTTGGCTCTTCACCGAGCTCACTTCAGAAGAGTGAAAATATTTTGGGTTACTGGTCCCAGGTGGTTTTTCCCTTAGCAGGGTTTCCACATTAAAAATATGTGTTAATGTGCATGAATTTTTTGGATTGTTATTTTACTTTACACTTTATTTTATTGACCTATATCGGTAATCACAATATTAATTTACTGATACTTGGTAAACACTATTGATGAAAGTTTAAATTTAAAGAATACATTTTCACCAAGTTGACTTATATGATTGAATTTTTTTTGGTATACATCTGGAGAAAATTTTGGACTATAGGATAATTTGTGAGGAAACTGATTCTAACTGATTCACCCCCCTCTCAGTTATTTTAATAATTGGTATCAGAGCAACGGTGCTTATCAGAGCATACAGTGCTTAGAAGAAAGTTTTAAAGGACTTGAGCTAAAGAACACAAGATGTATAAGAGAGATGCACCTAAGATGAATAGGGAGAAATTCCAGACATGGAAAAAAAGAATGAGATTATACCTATCATGAATTGCAAGCAAAATTGAAGATTTTTTGGAAAATGAATTCATATTACCTACTGGACCTTTGACAGTGAATCAGTTGAAAGAAAAACATGAACATAACCTTATCATAATGGAGATTGCTTCTTCACTTAACGATTCTAAATTTGAAGATATCAAGACATGTGCAAATGCTAAGAAGATGTGGGATCAACTTACACTAGTTTATGAAGGAGATGGAAATGTACTGAGAGCCAAATCTGAAAGTCTTCATGGAAATTTTGATGACATGTGAATGAAGGAAGGAGAAAACATCACACAATACAGTAACCAACTTAAATAAGTTGTTAATTCTATTCGAGGATCTAGTGGAACCATTGATGAAGACACAATTGTGAGTAAGATTCTTAGAACTCTATTGCCTATTTATTCTATAAGAGTCTCTACAATACATGAAATGAGAGAAGCACCTGTAAATAATATTATTGTTGATAGTCTTGTTGGAAGATTGATTTCTTTTGAGTTGAATAATTTTGACAATAGTATTGTACCATCTATGAAATCCGCATTTATGTCTACTTTGAAAATTGGAAAATCTAGTAGCAAACACATAATCAGAAATAACAATGATATTGATAGTGATGACAAGGAACTTGATGAACTTGAAGCTTTAATGGTTAGAAGATTACACTAAGGTAAAGGAAGATATAAATGTAAACTACCTTTGATATTATTTAACTGTAAAGAGATTGGCCATTTTGCTGCACCATGCCCTAAAAAAGGGAATGATGATAAAAATGATAGATCTAATGACAAAAAGGATGACTGAGACTTCAGAAGAAACCGACAGTATGATACAAGAGATAACCAAGATTACAAAGATAAAGGTAAGAAAGCTTGTTACATTATTGATGATAAAATGAATGATAGTAACTCTGACAGTGATGAAGATATTGAGACGGTGTTTATAGCATTAAAACATGATTCAGATGAGGATGAAAGGTATGTAGAAACAACACTTATCTCTAAAGATATTAAACATGATATTTGGGTTATTGGTAGTGGCTGTACACATTACATGACTGCTAATAAAGGAAGATTTGAATTTCTTGAACATTATGATGGAGGATCAGTAAGAATGGGAAATGATACACCCTGTCAAGTGAAAGGAAAAGGTACTATTATGCTGAACAATCAAATCAAATGTGCAAATGCTTATTGGGTAAAAGGACTTAACTACAATCTGTTGAGTGTTTCATAGTTGAATAACATAGGTCACCGAGCTACATTTGAGAACAGAAAAAGAAAGAATCTATGATGGAAAAGGAAAATTGATTGGTACTGGTGAACAATCTAAAGGTAACCTATTTTATCTTGACACACCTGAAACTACTTGTTTATTGGCAAAGAATGAAGATATATGGTTATGGAATAACATAATTTGCCATGTAAATTTTGACAACATGGTTAATATTAGTAGAAAAAGACAAGTTAAAGGCTTATCAAGCTAACCTAAACCAGACCATGTTATGTGCAAAAATTGTCAAATGGAAAAGACGTCAAAATCTAGTTTCAAGAGCAAGATTTTTTCATCTAATGACATTTTGGAGTTACTTAATACATATCTATGTGGACCAATGAGAACACAGAGCTATTATGGAGACATATATTTTATCATATTTGTTGATGACTACTCTAGGATCAAGGACTGTCATGTTCCTAAAAGAAAAATCTGAAGCATTCAAGATGTTTAAGTGGTATAAAGCTAAAGTGGAAAAAGAAATTGGTAGATATCTGAGGTGTTTGAGATCTGATAGAGGAGGTGAATTTATTTCTGATGAGTTCACTAACTTTTGTAATGAGTATGGAATCAAAAGACAAGTTTCTACACCGAGGACACCACAACAGAACGAGATTGCTGAAAGAATAAACAAATCAATTGCTGATTGTGCTAGGACATTAATGATTGAGAATGGAGTTTCACAAATATACTGGAGGGTAGTAGTCAGCATAGAATTTTACACACTGAACCCAGTACAACTAAAGAAATATTCAAACAAAACACGTTATGAGATATGGTATGGGTATACACCAAATGTAAGTTATTTTAGAAAATTTGGTAGTAGGTGTTATATTTTGAAAGATGATCAAAATGGAAAATTTGATTTGAAAAGTGATGAAGGAATATTTCTTGGATATTTTACTAAGAGTAAAGCTTACAAATGTTTGAACAAGACAACTAACAAAATTATTGAGAGTGAAAATGTGAAATTTGATGAATTTTCTGAGCTAAATGATGAGGACAGAATGAAAGAACCTGAAGATTACAGTAAATTTGTTTACTAGGAAGAACCTGATACTATACTGATGCAGATGCCTAGAATTACCGAGAAATAGATTAATGTCACCGAGCAATAGGTAGCACAGATTGAGAATTAGGAAAATGTTGAAACAAAAGATCATAAACCAAAAGATAATGTACATACAGAAGAAGATGACGAAGGACCAAGAACTGAACCTGTGCTTGCTAGATATGTAAGAAAACACCATCCACAGGATCATATCATTGGAGATAAAAGAGGAAGCATATTGACAAGAAGTAAGTTCAGAGATGACACTTGTTTACTTTTTGAATTTGAGCCTAATAATGTTAGAGATGCATTAGAAAATGAAGAATGGTTTAATTCCATGAATGAGGAAATTGAGAAGATACAAAAAAAAGACATGGACATTAGTACCAAGACCGACATATAAAAATATCATTGGCACCAAATGGATTTTCAGAAAAAAATTGAATGAAGATGGCAATGTAATCATAAATAAAGAAAGATTGGTTTGCAAAGGGTATGCACAAGAAGAAGGAATTGACTATGCAGAAACCTTTGCACCAGTTGTTATACTTGAAGGTGTAAGAATACTACTTGCATACGTTGCATGTAAAGGATTCAAGGTATATCAAATGGATGTGAAGTCTACATTTTTTAATGGAATACAAGAAGAGGAGGTATACATTGAACAACCCGAGGGATTTGTTGATCCCGATCAGACATACATGGTATGTAAGTTATAAAAAGCTTTATATGGACTGAAGAAAGCACCGAGAGAATGGTATGAAAGATTGCATTATTATCTTATAAGTATTGGATTTATTAGAACAAGTGACAACAACAATTTGTATTTAAAAGGAGGAAATGATGATAAGACACTTATTGCTGAAATATTTGTTGATGATATCATATTTGGAGGTAAAAATAACTTATGCACTTCATTTCCTGATGAAATGAGGAAAGAATTTGAGATGTCGATGTTTGGTTAGATCAAATATTTTCTGGGATTGTAAATTTTACAATAGACTATAGGTATCTACATTACTTAATCAAAATACATCAAGGAAGTACTAAAGACATCCAGAATGGAAGAATCAAAACCAGTCAGAAAACCTATGGTGACAGCATGCAAACTGACAAAAGAAGACAAGACACCTAAGGTAAATCAAACCTTGTAAATATCTATGATTGGTAAATTGATGTATGTTGTACACACAAGACTTGACATAGCACACAGTTGAAATAGTTGCAAGTTTTTTTGCAAACCCCAAAGAGTCACATATGACCGTTGTAAAAAGAATTTTTAGATATTTGAAGAATACTGAGGATTATGGACTATGGTATAAAAGAGAAGGAAAATTTGAATTGAAAGTTTATACTGATGTTGATTAGGCTAGGAACATAGGTGATAGAAAGAGTACTACTGGTGGAGTATTATTTATTGGAGAAAGACTAGTTACTTGGATAAGAAAGAAGA
This sequence comes from Thuja plicata, assembly GCA_018584345.1. NCBI lineage: Eukaryota > Viridiplantae > Streptophyta > Pinopsida > Cupressales > Cupressaceae > Thuja > Thuja plicata. The sequence goes on from MU226894.1 coordinate 1,345,133, forward strand.
AAGGATGCATATCTCAGTCAACTGTAGAAGCAGAGTATGTTGCTACTACTGCAAAAAATTTTAACATAGCATGGATAAAACAATTGTTCAAAGCAATGAATGAGGAGATCACTAAACTAGTGATGATTTATTGTGATAATACAAATGCTATAAATATTTCAAAGAATCATGTGATGTATGCAAAGATGAAGAACATATCTATAGAATACCACTACTTGAGGGAACAATAACATGAAAAACAAGTAATACTAGAATATGTACAATCAAAAGAACAACTTACTGACATGTTCACAAAATCCTTATTGAAGGATACATTTGATTACTTAAGAGGTAGACTATGGGTTCATGCCTTGTCCATTGGTAACTAAGCTGAGTAGGAGGTTGCATCAACCTCCATGAAATAATAATATATATCATGTTGATGGAAAGCTGAACTGGACTGAAACAGACATATCAGTACATTGAAAGGTACCTACTGCACCGAAAATTAGAGATATTTTATTTTGGCTAAGTAAAGAGCTGAATATTTATTTTTTCCCTTGTTGTCAAAGGGAGAGAAAATGATTCATGAAATATCTATCCACTAAAGGGAGAAAAGAGAAAGGGAGAGAAAAGACATATCTAATCTACAGAGAGATTCAAGAGCTGAAATGTCAAAACTGCAGGGAAAGTCTGCATAGTGAGTATTTTGTTTATACTGACACAGATTATATTCAATCTAGGGAGAGCTATAGAATTTTTGCAGTTGTAGAACAGAAGTTTGGTATTTTTTTGTATGGAATTTTATACTACATATTTCATATTGTGATTCCATCAATGCCAAAGGGAGAGATTGATGAACTACAACTGATTATATGTTTGAAGTCATTTTTTGATATTCAACCGAGTTGTAGAAGTGATGACAAATTTTATCAGTTAATTTATTTTCATTGATGTCAACTTATTTGAGTATTATTATGGTAAACACCAAGAGTTCATTATACACCGAGAGACAGTGTAAACCGATTAAAACATAGTGTATACCGAGCACAGTGATAACCGAGCTAATGATTGCTAACACAACATAATTAATACTATGATCGAGAAATTAATTCTAATTGAGGATGACTTGGATACTGATTTGGCAATTGATGATTTTGAGGTAAAAGATAAAAAAATTTATTTGATCAAACAGTTATGAAAATTCAATGAAGATCAGATGACAGAGATTGAAACCTATTTTTAGCATAACTGTCGAGGAAGAATCAAGCAAGAAAATGAATCACAAAGATTAAGTGGAAAGAGGTGAAGGATGAAAATTAAATGATAAATGATATATATATAAGAGAAAAGAGATTCATTTCTGAATCATGTTGACAGATGCTGAAGCATACATGCAAATTATATGCATGACTGATCAAACTGGTTAAAGACAGAACCAAGCATTTCTACAGACATTGCTGAGCAAACAAAGGAAAGAGGATTATTGAGCAGAACAAGTACGATATGAACTGAAGTGAATAAATTGATCAGAGGTATTATATAATTAGAATAGATCTGAATATCTACAAATCAGAGTTGTATTTGAATTAGATCCTTAGTGTATCATTTTAACCATTGTTACAGATAAATCTCTTAACTGAGTGAGATAGTGAATCCTTATTATGACAATTAGGGAATGTTGATTGCTTTCTTGTTGACCCCATAGTGAATGCATGGTCAAGAGAGAACTATTAGTTTTAAATCCTCTAACAAGGTCACATTTAATAGTGTGCAATGTAACCTTAAATAGGGTTGGCTCTTCACCAAGCTCACTTCAGAAGAGTGAAAATATTTTGGGTTACCGGTCCTAGGTGGTTTTTCCCTTAGCAGGGTTTCCATGTTAAAAATATATGTGTCAATGTGCATGAATGTTGTGGATTGTTATTTTACTTTACAATTTATTTTATTGACCTAGATCGTTAATCACAGTATTAATTTCTTGATACTCGGTAAACACTATTGATGAAAGTTTAATTTTACAAAATACATTTTCACCGAGTTGAATTATATGATTGAATTTTTTTTGGTATACATCTGGAGAAAATTTGGGACTGTAGGATAATTTGTGAGGAAACTAATTCTAACTAATTCACCCCCCCCCCTCTCATTTATTCTAACAATTGGAACTACATTTCTGATTCAAATCTCTTCATAGGTGGCCTCTGCAACTTCTCCTTGCATTCACACTTTCGCTGATCCACTATAGGGAAACTAATGGTCTCGATTTGTGCACTATCCAAATCCCAAATTCCCTCATCCTTAGGACTATCCCTATATTCATTTTGCTCCATCTTCCAACCAGTATCACGCCTCTTGTCCAGTATATGATTGCCAAAACAAATATCAATGTTTTCCTTCTCACCATCCAAAGGTAATGGATTCATCTTGTACTACTGTCCATCCTTGTGCACTAAGTAAGTGTTCTCAAAACCATCATGAATAGTTTTCCTACTATTCTGCCATGGTCTTCCAAGAATTATATTGCCACATGTCTTAGGGATGACATCATAAAGATCCCTATCCTGATATGGACCAATAGAAAAATTCATATAAGCCTTCTGACTAATCACTACATGTTATTTTTGCATAACCGAAGTGGCCTTGTAGGGATTAGGGTGGTCAAATGGTACAATTCCTAATTTGGATACCATATCAAAAGAAACAAGATTTTTATGTGATCTGGAATCCACAATCAGTTTAAATACTTTGCCTTTGCATAAACAATTAGTTATGAAAATATTTACCTTTGGTTCTAACACTTGTTCTCCTTTTCTTATCATCAAGCACTCACCAGTCTCAAGATCTGCTGCTCTTGGTCTAGGTGATTTATTATTTTCATCTTCTTGTATGAGATGCACCCTTTTATCTCTACCTTGGTTTGATTCAATCCACTTTGGACACCTGAAATATTGATGACCAACCTCATTGCAATGAAAACATCTACCTGTGAAGATGTCACTTCCTCTTCCTCCTCCAAATATTCCACCTCTATGGTTATGTCTTCCTCTTTAGTCTAATGTAGAACCTTTGTCCTTGTCATTGGTACTCTGAAAAATAAAAAAATTTCCTTCCACCTCTGCCTCTCATGGATGATCCTCCTCTATAACTTTTTCTCTCATTCTTTCTTTTCAAATTCTCCTCTTCTCTTACTGCCAACTGAAAGCATTCTCCAAGGGTTCTAGGAACACTCAAACAATTCTCATCTTGAATGTTGTATCTTAATCCACTCATGTACATAGAAACCTTTTCATCTTCATCTTCCATTTCCCCCTTGATACTCAAGGTGTGAAATTGTTCAGTGTAAGTCATAATATCCATCTCCCTTTGTTTCAAGTTGTTTGTTCTCATCTTCGTTTGAATGGCCAATCTGATGGTAAGAATTGATTCTTAACCATGGTCTTAATTCTTTCCCAATTTGAAACTTTTTTCAATCCCCTTGTCACTCTATCATTTTGTATACTGATTCACCATGTAAGGGTTGTTACCCTTAGCCTTTCTTTTTCTATCTTCACCTTCTTGTCTTCATCTATGTCTTCTAGATCAAAGTATTTTTCAAGTGCTTCAATCCATCCAAGCACTTCTTCACTCTCCATCTTTCCTTGCTATATTGGAAAATCAACACTTGTCTTTACTCTAGTAACTTGTACTTCCTTAATAAATATTATAAAAATCCTCTCCTTAGGATCATCTTCATCCCTATGTCATCCATGTACTTGTCTTGCACAGAGTTCTTCCTCTTCCTCATTGTTTTCTTCATGAACCTCCTCTACCCTAGGTTCTCTTCTCTCTTTCTCTAATGCTTCTATCTTCTCCAATTACTGAATTCTTTCCCTTCTCATTTGTCTTTCTTCCCTTTCATTGGTTACCTCTAACTCCCTATTCTCTATTTCCTTCTTCTCAAGTGCTGCCTTCAACTCTTCAATTTCTATTTCCATTTGATTCTTTGGTGCCATAACTACCTTCAACCTTTTTCCCAAACCTTTCCCTGAGGCTCTGATACCACCTGATGCAGAGGTTGGGATGGTAGTGGATTACGAAGTTGTTAATGTTGGCTTGCTTCTAGGATTCATTACAATCAATGCCAAAAAACTAACGAATGACACTCCAACTATTCTAGGATAATTATTTTTGTGTTCTTATATTACTTATAACAAGGATTGATCAATTATTTGGTCTATAATACCACCCAACACTCCCACTGTAGAAACACTCCTATTAGGCCTAGGCTCCTTGTAGCCCTACAATGACCTAAATTGACACCTAACTTCCAATTCTTTGAAACAACTCTCTGAACTAGTTACCTTTCTAGATACCCTTTATCATCTTACAAAATATATCAAAATATTTTATGTTAGTATTTTGGACCAGCTGTCCCAAAACTCAACTCTACTTTGTCTTAGAGAGGGCTAAAAGTATGATTTTACAAAGAAAGTCTATCAAGATATTACTTCCAGACTTCCAAACTCTTAGCAGTATTCATAAACAACCCCAAACCAAGGAATATCCAACCAAATTAACCCTCAGACCTTTGCAAGTATAAAACCCCCAATTTTAGCTTCAAACAACCCCTAAAACTAGGGCTCTCTAAATGTCTTACTTCCCAGTACTTCTACCATAAAAAAATTATGGATTCACCATGCATTTACCATTCCAAGACAGCCCACAACCTTATATAGGTTCCTTCTTAAGGCCAATTACTCATTGTTTCTCTATTCCAAGTAATGCCTCCAAGTTTCCACTCCTAAATCTGGTGATCACCTATCCCATTCACTTCAAATGCAAAATATTATCTTAGAAATTTATTATGCATATTAGAATGGTGTCATTCCATGGAATCAGAGTTGTTTCATTCATGGAATGAACCCTTTCATTAAAAAAACCAAATTGTCAAGGAGAAAAAAGTGACTTTCCAAGAACAGTCAGCACAAGTGGTATAGTCTGAAATAATTAAGCCCTTGAAAATTTTAAAATTATAATAAAGGATGTCAATAATTCATTAGAAACACCAATATAGCATATATGAATTGAATTCATGCAATGAACAAATAAGAAAAGTGTAAAATTATAGGTTTTCTTTGCATTTACTGAGACAGTCCGTACATTCCAGGCCTCATGCCCGTACAATGATTGAAATCCCTTTTATAAACTTCCTTACTAACTTATCCAACTAATTTGGATCAGTTGGATTTTTTTTAATGATTAAACCTTCTAAAACTGATTTCCCTCCTAATCACATCTAGGTGCTGGGATTCAAAATGTTGAATTCTCCAACTTACATTTAATTTAATAAAATACCTAACTAACCTATCAACCATGTCTAGAATATCCTTAAGACTTCATTAACCATTCCTACATCCTTATTAGACTCCTAAGGACTTAATTAACTTCATTTTTTATTATTTTCATATATCACTATTGGTGATCCTAAGGTCCTTAACATGCCCTTTAGGATTCATTACATATTTATTACATATCTTATCTTTAAATACCATGATTGGGTTCAATACATGTCAATTGACTTTCTTGAACTCCTTCATTTCTTCTATTCGTCTTTTGTCCTTCATAGGCAACTTTGAGTGCCCTAATGCTCCTGCATCACTTAGGTTACATCCACCAAACAGAGAGTCCAATATTATTATTTAATAATTTCAATTGATTACAACTAGGGATCCCTTACAGCTCAATACCACTGCAAATGCTACAATACTTATTCACTCTCATGAGACATAACCCTAACAACACTTTTCTTATAGAAAAATCCTTACCCTAAAAATTTCTTGATGGGTGAACCTAGGGAAATGGTTGACGAGTCAACCCAAAAAATGCTTGATGAGTTAACCAATTACAAAAAAAGTGCACAGTACTTGCCTGCTTAGTCACCACAAACCAATGATCTCCCACTTGGAGAATGAGCAAGCTCCACACTAAAAAATATCCCAGTTGGAGACTGATCCTATAGAAATAATGCTACCTATAACTCCCACTAGAAAGAAACACCTTGGACTCTGTTGTTCTATTTTATTGTTTTAGTCATGAAGACCAACCAAAGTTGAAGAGGATTTCAACTTCTCCCTTATCATTGCCTTTGTAAAAATATCTGGTAGATTTCATCTGTATGTATCTTTTCCAGCCTTAACCATCCATCATCCAATACTGACCGAATGAAGTGATACCTCAAGTGTATGTGTTTTGTCTTTAAATATAAGGAATAATTATTTTCAAGATGAATGAAACTTTGGCTATTTGTAAACAGATAATTATTAACCTATGTTTTGCCTGATTCTTCCATGAAGGATTGCATCCATATCATCTCCTTTCTTTCCTCTATTGCAGCTGCATACTCTGCCTCTTTAGTGGATAAAGAAACTACCATTTGTAACCTAGAGATCTAACTCACTTCTATCCCACCAACAATAAAAACATATATTTTTGTACTCCAGCTTGTATCAATGTCTCCTGCCAAATCTAAGTCAATATAGCCTTGTAAATTAGTACTAGAGCCCCCAAAATGTAAAATTTATTGGATGTACCTCTTAAGTATCCAAGAATCCATTTTACTGCATTCCAATGCTCACCTCTAGGATGACTCATATACCTACTAAAAAATCCCACTGCATGTACAATATCAGATCTAGTGCATACCATGGTATATATTAAACTACCTATATTTGAAGAATATGGTACCTTGGACATTTTTTCCTCCTCCTCTTGTGTCTTTGGACACATCTCCTTAGTCTATTTCAAATGACTAGGAAAAGATGTGCTTATAGATTTTTCATTCTCTATGGAGAATCTCTGCAACACCTTTTCAACATAATTAGCTTGAGATAGAGTCAAGTTTTTGTTCTTCCTATCTCTGCAAATTTTCGTACCCAGAATTTTTTTTTCTGCCCCCAAATCCTTCATAGCATATTATTTTGCTAATTTTTGTTTTAACACTCTTATGTGATCCATGTTAGACCCAACTACAAGCCTGTCATCAACATATAAACATAAAATAATGTAGCTATCATTATCTAACCTCTTAAAATAAACACAATGGTCAGAATTACACTTGGTGAATCTATGCTCTTCCATAAAACTATCAAATTTTAAATACCATTGCCTAGGTACTTGTTCCAAGCCATATAAACTCTTCTTTAATTTGTACACTAACTTATCCTTACCTATGACCTCAAATCCTTGGGGATGTTCCATATATATCTCCTCCTCCAAATCACCATGGAGAAAGATGGTTTTCACATCTAGTTGTTCCAAATGCAAATCTCCAACAACCACACTACTTAAAACAGTATGATTAAAATTCATTTTTACAACTACATAAAATATCTCATCAAATTCAATGCCCTTTGTCTATACAAATCCCTTTACAACTAACTTGGATTTAAATATTTTCTTACATTTGTCCTCCTCTTTTAGCCTATACACCTATTTGTTTTGTAAATACTTTTTACTTGCAGTCAACTTGCATAATCCCCAAGTTAGATTTTTCAACAAGGAGTCCATTTCTTCTATCATTCCATCCTCCCACTGAACCTTGGTATCCACCTACATAGTTTCATCATAACATTATGGTTCACCAGCACCAATCAATAAAATAGAATACAAAGAGGGAGAAAACCTAGCAAGAGGTCTACTAATACTTGAAGATCGTCTAACATTCACTAGAGTTTGTGGTATTTGTTTTTTTTTTTTTTGTTGTTGTCGGTGAGGATCATGAGGAACCACTTGAACGTCATCTTTAGGAGTATCATCCAACACTACATAATCATTTTATTTATTCTCATGTTGTCGTAACTAATTTTTGTATAACACTTTCTCATTGAATATGGCATCCTTGCTTCTCACAATTGTATGATTCTCAAAATCCCAAAATATATAGCCTAACTCATCAATGCTATATCCAAAAAATACACATTTCTTTGATTTACCTTCCAACTTGGTTCTATTTTTCAGAATATATATGTGCAAATGCTTCACAACCGAATGTTCTGAGAAAAGAATAACTCACCTTCTTACATGTCCATACTTCCTCTTGAATACTATAACCCAAATGAGTAGAGGGAACTCTATTAATTAAATAAACAACAGTGCTTACAGCCTCTTCCCACATGATTTAAGACATCCCAACATGAAACCTCAAAGTCCTTGCACGCTCCATTATTATCCTATTCATGCACTTAGCCACTCCATTTTCTTGTGAAGTCCTTGGAATTATTTTCTGCCTACGAATACCATTAGAGGAAAAATAATATTCAAATTATTTTTTGTAATACTCACCACTATTATCAAATCTGAGACATTTTTTTCTTTTACCAGTCTCATTCTCAACTAATCTTTTCCATTTTTTAAAATTTTCAAATAAATCAAATTTATGCCTGAGGAAATAAATCTATACTTTCCTAGTTGCATCATCAATGAAGTAACATAATAAAAAGAGACACCAAGGGAAGATACCTGAGTTGATCCCCATACATATATATGCAAAAGCTCCAATTTCTCATCTTTCTTTTCCTTCCAACCCTTCAAAAAACTAACTCTCTTTTGTTATCCATACACACAACTTTAACAAAATCCATATTGACACATTTTAGACTTGGTAATACTTTCTTTGAATTAATTAATTTCATACCTTTTTCACTCATATGCCCAAGTCTATTGTTCCATAGTGTTATTTCAGAATCCGCAACAACTGTTTCATGTTCTACCTGCTCAACTACAACAACTGTTCCTAAACATTGACTTTTCTTTGTAACAATTAAAGTAGAAGGAACAATATGACCTATACAAAGATATAAGGCACCTACTTTCACACCTTTTTCTACTACTAAGGAACCTTTTGCAACATTCCAATTTTTATCATTAAAAGTAATTATGCAACCTTCATCACCTAGCTGCCTTGCTGAAATTAAATTCCTACTCAGCCTTGGAACATGTCTTACCTCTTGTAGTAGCCAATGATTCCCAATCTAACTTAATCTTAATTCTTCCCTTCCCAACAATCTGATAGGGTTCATTATCTCCCAAATAGACTAGCCCAAATCCTCATGGACATAATCAAGAAAATAACTTCTATGGGGTGTAGCATGAAATGAGGCCCTTGAATCTAGGACCCGAGATTAATCAACATTTTCTAGGGAAAGAAGCAAAATATCCTCTTTAGATTTATTACTTACCACATTTTCCTCCTTATTGCCTTCTTGTTTTTCTCCTTTATTCTTCCGAGACCATCAATCTTTCTTCCTATTACCTAGTTTCCCATAGTACCAACAATCATTTGGTCCTATGGATTGATACCTCTTACCCTTAATTGATTTTCCTCGTGATTTCCCACAACTTCCAAAATTGTTTCCTCTCTCCTTTGATCTGCCTCTACTTTTTGCATTCAAAACAGTACCTAATGTGGATCCACCTGAGCTTTTCCTATGAATTTACACACTCATGATAACAACAAAAACATCATCAATTTTAGGGTATTTGAACCAGAAATAGAGTTACTAACAACCATTACCAAGCCATTTCATCTTTCAGGAAAAGAACACAAAATCAAAAGAGCCCTAATTTCTTCATCAAAATTAACATTAATAGAAAATAGTTGATTGGTAACTATATTAAACTCATTTAAGTGATCAACAACTGAACCACCTTCTACCATTTTCATCTTAAATAAATTCTTCATAAGAAATACCTTATTCGAAGCATGAGGGTTTTCATATAACTTCACTAAGGTTTCCATCAAATCTTCAGTTTTCTTCACTTTTGTAATATTAAATACTATCGATTGTGTCAGGAAAAGACAAATACTACCAAGTGCCTTTCTATCCAAAATATCTCAATCCTCCTAAGACATAGTTATGAATTTCTTTCTTATTCTTCCCAATGACCACCATAAATATTTGTGATAGAGATAGTCTTCCATCTACATTTTCCATAACTGAAAGCTCTTCCCGTTTAACTTCTCAACCTTCAACTTATCCTTGTCTTCCATTACTCACACTTAGCCATGAGACTCCCACTCAACTATGAGACCTTCTTGTAGAGGATAAGTGAATACAACCTACTCTGATACCACTTGTCGGGATTAGAAGATTTAAATCTAACAATTACGTACAGATATAACCAATAATGAAAAGGAATAAATCATATATAAGTAGAAAAAGAAGACATAGATTTAACGTGGTTCACCCAATCTTGGGCTACATATACCAAACAGAGAGTCCAATATTATTATTCATTAATTTTAGCCGATTACAACCAACGATCTCTTGCAGCTCAATACCATTGTAAATGCTACAATACTTCTTCACTCTCACAAGACATAACCCTAACACTATTTTTCTTATAGAAAACCCTAACCCTAAAAATTTCTCGATGGGTCAACCTAGGGAAATGCTTGACAAGTCAACCTAGAGAAATGGTTGACAAATAAACCCCAAAAGTGCTTGATGAGTTAACCAATTACATAAAAGTGTACAATACTTGTGTGATCAGACACCACAAACCAACACAAAATACATATTAGATTTATATAAATATAACAATGAATCAATAAAGATATAACTTAAGACAAAATTCTATTAATTAAAGATAGAATTCAAGAGATGTAAATTCCTCCATTTTTTTTGATCTCTTGATCGACTAAGATTGGTAGGGAAAATCCTTTGAACCCATTTCATACCCTAAGATTTTTTCAAATTTTTAAAACAGAAAAAGCATAAAATATTCTATAAAATAAGAATAATACATCTCAAAACCATTTGAATTTAAGTTTAAGTGGCTACTAAATATTCCCTTCCCTTTCAATCCTTCTTCAAATGGTCAAGAATACATTTCCATACATCAAGAACTACATAATAATATCGCTTTCATATGAACTCTTTACATGTGAATCACGGAAAGATTTAAATATATAAATTATAGAGTCACCCAAGATTTTACCTATCCCTCATAGTAGCGAAATGACCAAATAACTTGATGTTTGAACAATAATTTTACTAAGCCACACATAAATAATTCCTTTTCCATCTAGAAAATATAGCCACACTCTAATACCAAACATAAACAAAACCATCATATAAAATTATGTGTGACAATTATTTATAGTCAAGAGATCAAATATAACAATTATATAATCATAATAAATAAATAGAAGTCACATTCATGATAACTTGTAAGTACAATAATTATCTATCATGCAATCCAACCTGTATACTAAATCCCACAAGTACACAAAATGATCAATTACATAAAAACATAAATATAACATGACAAATTATTGTGATCATGGTTCTTAAAAATCCTAAAGTTAAAATAGGATGGATCACCATGTCCTTCATATCTTAATTCATTTAATTACAATCCATCAAAATGTATTGATAATTAAAACATAAATAGAGATTAGTATCTTGTGGAAAAGATCACAAATCATAATAATTGGTCATAATTAATAATCAAAATAGATGTATCATTCAATAAATTTATCAATTAATATTATTGATTAAACAATAAAAATTAGAGGATTTTTTTTAGTAATAATGGATCAAATTATATTTGATCTATGATTTTAGTATAAAAAAGTTTTAAGTTTCTAGGTGTTGTGTCATGAACAAGACTACCTAGATGTGAAGTAAATCTTCTAAACACAAACAAGGTCAACATGAAACAAATAGTACTTGATCTCAAATTAAGTTAATTCTAAATAAATTACCCCTTTAAGATAGATAAAAATAACATCAATCAAATGAATCAAGTACCTATTCTTGATAGTGCTATTTTTAGGGAATGATAGTTAGTCTAGAGTGCCCTATCTCATTTGTCTCTTGAGAAAATATAATTATACTTCTACAAGATATAATTTTGGCTAGATGATACCTCTGTGGACCACTCATGAATCTAACAATTGATCTTGTCGTTATCTAAGAGAGATCTCTTATATAGTGTTCATCTATTATTGGTCTATTAGAACTTTTTCTTGTAGAATCACAATATAGCTATTCAAGCTTGACTCTTAGATTCCCAATTCCAGATTCATGCAGGGAAAAGGCTAATTGACAAGGATATAATCCTTTTACACTTCAGGCTCTTCAAACCTAGGCGGGTGCACCTTATACAAATTACTGCCTAACAGTAAACTTATCAATGGATTGGGGTTTACACTGATTCTCCAATTATCATTTACTACATCAACTGATGAAACACATTACAGATGGCTGTAATCAACTTGATACAGGACCTAACAAGCCAAAATATAATCATAATAATAGCAGACAAAAGTGTAACAAGGATTTTCATCCTTCTTATTTTTAAAGTTCTTGGACTTAGGAAGGCTAACCTTATGATTCACTCTTCAAGGAATCAGTAAAATGAATTGTACCTTTTGAATATAATCAAACACGAATATTTTCAGTAAAAAAAATGTAAAGATTAATTTGATTTATGATTGATGATAAGAACTACTTATCATAACTGAGACCAGTGCCTAATCTCGGGCAAAGAGTCCAATGAGATGTAAATCCATAGAAAATCAATTAATAAGAACACAAATAAAATCCCAAATAGAGTGCCTTAAAAAATATTCTCTCATTCTCACACCCATGTACCAAATTTTCAAACTAATACCCAACCCTCTGGAATTAATCACAAGACTGAATCCCTCCTTGAAGGAAACTCACAAGTAATTACACATTTACCTTATAACCAGTATGATTAAAATGCATTACAAACTAGACATACAAGAGCATGAACAAAAGTACAAAAAGACACCATTGATCTGAAATAGGAGATTCCAATGTATTTTATTAATATCCTTCTGATTCAATACATTCAGATAGACCAAAGCTTGAAAAACTAAACAAAAAATCAAGTCTTCTTTGCAGTTGTAAATTCACCATCCCTGTTACTATGGATAAAAGCCTAGATATAGGAGAAATGAAAAAACAATTTCAACCTAACTGACACCTAGTTGTTCCCCACAAATATCTGAAAAAAATTCATCCTCAACTACCCAAAATTTGATATGATTTGCAGAAAAATCTCCTTTGTTTTTCCTTTGAAATTTCAATCCAAAACCTTCCATGAAAGCCAAAATAAACATTTCAAATGTTTACTTATCACATGTTTTGACTCCCTGTGCATAACATTTATCTTTCCTTATTATTCTCCACACGCATATTAATCTATTATTTCTAGGCATATTAATCTTCTATTTATTTCATCTTTGTTTCTGCACAATCTGCCTTACCTTTTATTTCATCTTTTCACATTAAGCGACTTTAATCTTCATATTATATTAGAGCATTGTAATTTCCATTTTTCTTTTACCTTATACTCCCGTGCAATCTGCATTTTAGTCTTTATATTATGCCCTTTTTTATGCCCTTTATTCCACCTTTTGCCACTATTTTCTGCATTTTCACTAGATTTTACTAGAAGCTGCCATGTGGCACCTTCTTATTGGCTCTGTGTTTCCACCTTTGTACTGTACCAGATCCTACCACTTTTCTGGGGAGCCATGTAGCACGATGGATTAATGGCTTATGCATTAACCTCCTTACACCTTTCCCTCTAAGCCATTAAGCCATTCATCTATCTCATCACCTTGAGATCTGTGCCCATCTGACAGGCCCCTCTAACATGATGCCACATCATCTCCACCTCATCGCCTTACTGTCAGCCTAACTATCTGCACTACCACATGTCACGATGACTTAATGGCTTAATCCTCAAATCAAGATCATCTTTTCACCAAGCCATTAAGTCGACCATTGATCTTCCTTTGCCACCACATCACCCTACCACGTCATACTCACGGGGTCCATCAAAAATTGGTATTTTATCCTCCGTCGATCTGCATGATTTTTGAGCCACCTTGCATGCGCGCCCATAGCCTCTTCCTTGTTCTTAAAATTACCATTTGTGGCTCTTAGCATTTAAACACTTATGTTTTCCCCACACGCTGCATGTGGGACTAAGTTTTTGGAGTGTTTTAATGTTTATTGTGCATCTATACGCCAAAATCATGGGGGCCCACCATCATTACTCCTCTAGCCAAGGGGCGCACCAAGGAGCATCTTAGCTCTTATTCACATTACAATTGCATGGACTTTAGTACTTAAACATTAGAAACACTTGTTGCATTATGCATGTGGGACTAAGTCCCTTAAACCATCCATAAAAGCTTGTGCAACACTCCTAACTCCATTTGATGTGCAAGGGAGGACTACTGGCAAAGATTATGGAATTGGCTTTACACCTGCCAATTTGCTATTTGTTTGAAATGTCTTAATAAAAAATGGTGTCTTAACTTGCTGCACAGCACTCCAAGATCCACGTAGCACTCCTTCAAACTATGTAGGAATCCCCATCATGCCTCCTGGGTAGGCTCAACAGAAGTAATGTGCAACCCTTCCTTACCATAAGCTATGCACATTCTCTTTGTGCTTTGTTTTTTACACATGGCATTTGCATTGTTTGAAATTGCAAAGCTCCTCTTTCTCCATATGCGCAGCATGAAAGTATCAATTAGTATTTGTTTAGAGTCCTTTTCATAACCCTGTGTAGACATTTCCTTTTGTTTGATGTAGAATTCCCTTGTCCAACATTTAAACACTTACCTCTTGTCTAGCGCAGTGTATTCCTCCATTGGTCCATTGGCTATTGGTATTGAAGTTTTGCTTGCTTACCATTTTCACTACATAATCTACCTTTTACAAACTAGCATAGAATTTTAACATCTGAAACTCTCATTCAAGTGCAAGTGGCATGTGTAAGACCATGCGCTGGCCTTTGGAACTTCCTGCCAATTATATTGGCTTTTGCAACTTTTAAAGTCTTATACAATTTAACGTAGAATTCATCCATAGTCCCCTGTGCAGCTGCCTCTGCTAATTCCTTTCTTCATAAAAGTCTTGGTAATGTCTAAGTTTTTCCAGAAGTCTTATATTTTCCATGGCAAATCAAGTAAGCTCGAGGTTATGATCAAGGCGCCCGTGAACAAGCTGAAGCTCTTCAAATAAAGCATTTTTTTCACCTTAGAGGTACACATCTGATGAAATCAAACCATCTGCAATAGATTCCAGCCTCCTAATTTTGTCCTCTCAAAAATGTAACATCATTTTAGTGTACTGGGTATGCTTCTTAACATTGCATAGCACCTTATATTTTCCACATGGCATATGAAACCATTACACTTGCCCAATGCAAATGCTTGAAAGTTTATGAAAGTCATTTATCTTTATTTAATGCACCGGTCATTTCTTTGGCAGATTGCGCATGGAATATGTGATTATCAAACATGGAGATCACACATCTTTGAGGGATTTTGTTAAAAATTTACCATGTTTGAAGCTAGAATTATACATTAAATCCATTTTGTGTATAACCTACAAACATTGCACACGATGAGACAGGCACTTATTCTGGACACTCTGTGAAAAATAACATCCCCTTTTCCATTCCACACCCTCACACACTTGTTCATTGGCTCCCAATTTGGCGTAGACAGGAGAAAATGTGGCAAAGATTGTTGAATCTTATTTGACACTTTTGAGTACATTTTCTTGAAATCTTTTGAGAATAATCAACAAATCCATTTTGTAAAAGAACAAGCAACTTGCTTGTTTAATAAAATTGTATTCCTGAGCTCTTACTTTGAACACCATCATCTTTAAACTGATTTTCACTTTCCTATAACCCAAACATAGCTTTTACTAGAACGAGACCATATAGCATCGAATTGACGATCATAATCATCCATCTTTTATGACTCTGCAAATTTGATCATATAAACAAAAATTGGCCTTTGGAAATGGGCGTTAAAAACTTATAAGACAATCTCCTAGAAACATGCCATTGGGAACATGTACTTACTTCCAACATGTGAGCATAAGTACAAAGAAGATTTGAGAAACACCTTCATCTCTGAGAGATAATTATGTTGAAAGTTGACTACTTCATTGTTGTTATACAACTGAACGTTGAAAATTGGATAAATTGTCTTTGGATTTGCCCTTGAAAAATATCATATTATGTCTTGAGGCTCGATCCTTGATCCTGGTAGTATATTTAGACATAAAAAGTATAGGAATCAACTTATCTTCTATAATGTTCAGCGGGAATCAAATTATTAACCCTCATAGTTGACCCCTCAGAGAAAATCTTTGTTGTGCATACTAAAATCTAAATAAATCTCATTTGGATCTGATTTCATGAACCTATCAGATGAATGCCTCGTGATCCACAGCCCTGAGTATAGGTTCATTTACACATGGAGGAAATAAATTTTCAACTGACTTGTTCTGATCATCAACCAATCAGTCAACACTAATCCTTAAAGTCAGCCCTTTACCAACTTCTGATTTCAAAATCAGTGAAACTGCATAAATATGGTTTGGAATTGAATGAGAAAATTAATCAGATGGATTGGCACATGTCTGGAAATCTTCATGGAGGTACATTTCCATGACTAAAATACAAGGGAGAATTCAATTTTCCATGGCATTGAACCGGGTATAAACTTGTAAGACCTCAAAGTAGGTCATTATGCAATTTTCCACTTTACATTGAGAATCAGAATTAATTGCAGACAGAATGACATTGGCAAACTATGCAAATGAACTCCTAGAAATATGAAATTGAAAATGGATCTTCTCTTTCATGCCTACAACACCTCGACATAATCTTTATGTCATGAATTTTAATCCGGTATAAAATGCAAGCATGCAAAGTAGGTCATTTTCTATAATTAGGATATGTGCAAAAATGCAGATTTAAGTGAATGCCTCCAAATGACCTTCTTCAAAACTCATCAAATCTGATATCTGAAAGTTTTGATCCATTACATCTACCCCATGATAGGTTTTTCACATGCTCCTCAATCAGTATCTCACACAAATCATCAGGTCATATTTTACTTGCACTCCAAATAGGCTTCTTCTAAGAGTTTTTTAGGGGTACTCACCTTGCCTTAGAGAAAATTTTTAATTGGTCACTCCAAATTTGTGCCAAATTTGAGAGTACTAACAGTGGCTATGTATGGGGATTTGTGCCCCATGCAAGCATGCAAAGAACCTTAGAGTCTCATGGTTAAAGCAGACCATTCGCAAAATAAATTAGACTTTCTTTCTCCTTTCTCTTTCAAAACTGGAAACCCTTTATTGAAAGCAAACACACCACACAAATGAGAGGAAAACAACTGTACAACATATACAAATTATCCACAAAATGCCTCAAACCCTTCCACAATTTAAATCAGCACTTACCCCTATCAAAAATCTAATTTTCATCTCCATGCATTAAAGGTCAACTAAAATCATCACTTTCATCTGCTTGATCCAATGCACTACCATATATCTTCAGCACATCACATAAAACATAATCAGCACCCTTTCTATCATTATGCATTGGGAAATTGCAAAGGTTTTGAATGTGTTGATCATTATAAAACACAAGGCTGTAACATTCTTTAAAACTTTTAACTAGCCGAGAAGACATGGATTCCAACTCTATATCATAGCTAGAAAAATGTTGACTTACTTCAGGACATGCTTGGATTTCAAAGGGCAAATTTTCAAATTCAACCCTATGTATATCACACAAGCATTCAATAAATTATAATGAACTCCCACTTGTGAACTCAGATTTAGTTCATTGCAAGAAACATCAACATGTTGGACTGAAAAAATTAAAAACTCACTTTTTGTCTGATAGTTGATATGCCCTTGCTGATTCATTTTAACATCTTTAAAAAACAATGCATCAACACTTTTTATGTCCCACTCTTGCAAAAATGAACATACCTTTGGCTGAAGCAAATGATCTAATGTAGAATCTAAATCCCCTTTCAGCTTCATGTAAAACATTTCAAGATGTGGTTTCAATAAATCAGCATGCAGTTCATTGTATATATTCTCATTTTGGCACACATCTTCTTGATGTAGATCACTATTATAGGAGACATTATCAGCATTAGTAACTTCCTCTTGACAAAATATTGATTCCATACCATTAACAATATCATAAATATCAATGTCCATGTCAAATAAGCTAACATCCATTTTTGGTTCAAAGGCAAAATCAGACTTAGTCTCTATATCATAGGAGATACTTTGTTGAAAACCCTCATAAGTCAGTTTATACAAATCTGACATTGACCCACCAGCAGCAACTTCACATTCATTTTCATATTTTTGGGATCAACAACTTCACATGACAAGTCACAAGATGCAAGCATACAAATTGAAAAATCCATGTTATCATCATTGTGATCTGAAGCAAAAGAGTTCATCATTATTTTAGACAAATCAACATGTTCACAATCATTCCCAACACATGATAAGTTTTCCTCCTTTTCACAAGGCTGCATATAAACCATTAGTTTATCTTCACAAAAATCAGGGTCATTGTGGCTCCATGAATCCTCCTCCTCAACAAATTCTTTATTGGAACCAAGGATTGAAACTTTTTGGCTGATATCTTCTCGTGCAAAGGAATGCCCACAAAAAATTTCATCTCCATCATAGTCATTGCTTTTTTTTTCACAAAAATCTTCTTCAAACTGAGATAAGAAATATGCATTATGGTGTTGAAAAGAAGAAAAATCTATAGACTAAAATGAAACATTATCAACTATATATTCATCTTCAATGTCTTGATATTCATTGATTTCATCATCAGCATAACAGTCAACATATTCAACAGCATAATCAGATTCAACATTACTCTCATAACTAGATTCAACATTAGCAAAGTTTGATAGAACTCCCTCACTTGGGGCTTCAGAATCATCATTTGACAAAACACCTGCCCCCTCATTAGTTTTCACATTTGACTACAAACAATTTATCTCTGCAGCCCCAAAATTGGAAAAATTAGTCTCCAATTTCTTAGGTGTGTAACCACTGTACAAATCTATCTCTTCCTTAAGAACATTGCAAATTTATTTACTAACCATACTCTCATAAATATGAGGGACAAATTTTGTTTGCTGAATACACTCTTCACTCACATTTTGTGTTGAAACACAATTTAAATCATGGTTAGTAAAATCAGCAGGCATGAATATCTCTTGACATCGGTCTTCACTTCTTGATCCACACATATTTAGTGCATTTGATACATCATGACAATGATGGCTAGTAGATGGAAACCCTCTTGGGACGATTCCATGCCTTAAATTATTTTCAATATAAACGACTGTCATAAAAGCATGATGTGAGGCTTTAGGCTTTTTATCTCTCAACAAGTAGCTCATCTTTTTACCAAATGCCCCTAAATAAACAAACAACATCATTTGGTCTTAACTCCATTGGGATTTCACCCAATACTTTTGCAAATGTGAAGTTGAAAGGAGGTACCAACTCACCATTCTTTATTTTTATTTCCATGAAAGTCTTTATCACTGCAGTTGGATTAAATTTTTCACCAAAGTGTTCACTAAAAGACAATCTTAACTCTTCCCATGAAGAGATAGAACATTTCAGAAAGAAAGAGAACCAACACCTTGCACCATCTACCAAGGATTGAATAGAAAACCTCATAATGTTGTCCTCATGTTCAATATCAAAATCCTCCATTAAATCCATAAATTTTCTACAATGCTTTTCAACATTTTCCTCTCTCCCACCACTGAATCTTGGCAATTTTTCTCTGATTTTGGATGGAAAACAATTTGGGTAACCACAAATGCCTTCAAAATTTAGAGCTAGATGCAACTTAATGTTGAAGCTCTATCTACTATATTGTCGTAACATCTTATTAGACATTGCTACACTTGAACACACACAAGACTGGAAATAATCAAAGTAAATTCCCACATGCCTTCATAAACATCTCAATTTGACCATAAAGAGCTTGATCAAAATTCTGAAACAATTTGCATACTATACTCAAACATGAAAGCTGAAGCTAACAACAATATAGTATACAAATAACATTGCAGCATTTTTCCCTTTCAACTAGTGTTGATATCACTTAATAGGGAAAATTTTAACAACCAATTTTCATGGATTAATAACTACCCAATGAAAAATAGAATACCTGGCACCAATTGTAGTGGTTGCAAAGTGCTAAATCTGAAGTTACTTTCACACTTTCCACTAAGTCTTTTGTAGAGTCGCCACCTCCTTTTGGAGGACAGAAAACTTGAACAGCTGAGATGTAATCCCAACTCAAATTCTCTTCACACTTTGCATTTAAACATTCTGATTTTCATAATGGGGGAGCACTGCATGTTCATTGATTCCTCCATTAGCATTCATTCCTTGAAAACTTGGAAGCTCACCCTGCTGTTCTTTGGGATGTTTCTTCACCTCAAGATCTTGTGACTGCTTTTTTCATCTTGCATTTATTTGAAATAAACTTTTCATTCAGCACTGATGTAGAGACCAGAGTCGCCACCCAATACATATTGGGAAATATTATTTTGACAATTTGCAAGGACAAATCCTTTGCCAAATCATCTTTACAAGATAAAACTAACTCCTCACAAGATATAAATTGCTGGACAAAATATCTCAGACACAAAACAATATCCTTCAAATCCCATAACATGAAATATAACTTCTCAACTCTATGCAATTTTGGACAGACTTAACTGGGAAGAAAATCAAGAAGGCAAGGAGCCAAGCTCAACTGAAACCTTATTAAATTTTTTTTTTTTAAATAGCACCATATATTTTCTGAATAGTTTAATCAAACCTATCCCCAGTAGAGTCGCCATTTTGTTAGCACTTTTTCTTGTAGAATCACAATATAGCTATTCAATCTTGACTCTTAGATTCCCAATTCCAGATTCATACAGGGAAAAGGCTAATTAACAAGGATATAATCCTTCTACACTTCAGGCTCCAGAAACCCAGGCGGGTGCACCTTATACAAGTTACTGCCTAACAGTAAACTTATCAATGGATTGGGGTTTACACTGATTCTCCAATTATCATTTACTACATCAACTGATGAAACACATTACAAATGGTTGTAATCAACTTGATACAAGACTTAACAAGCCAAAATATAATCATAATAATAGTAGACAACAGTGTAACAAGGATTTTCATCCTTCTTCTTTTTAAATTTCCTAGACTTAGGAAGGCTAACCTTATGATTCACTCTTCAATGAATCAGTAAAATGAATTGTACCTTTTGAATACAATCAAACATGAATATTTTCAGTAACAAAAATGTAAAGATTAATTTGATTTATGATTGATGATGAGAACTACTTATCATAACTGGGACCAGTGCCTAATCTCGGGAAAAGAGTCCAATGAGATGTAAATCCATAGAAAATCAATTAATAAGAACACAAATAAAATCTCAGATAGAGTGCATTACAAACTATCCTCTCATTCTCGCATCCATGTATCAAATTGTCATACTAATACCTAGCCCTCTGGAATTACTCACAAGACTGACTCCCTCCTTGAAGGAAACTCACAAGTAATTGCACAGTTACCTTATAACCAATATGTTTAAAAGGCCTTACAAACTAGACATACAAGAGCATGAATAAAAGTACCAAAAGACACCATAGACCTAAAATAGGAGATTTCACTATATTTTATTAATATCCTTCTAATTCAATACATTTAGATAGACCAAAGCTTGAAAAACTAAAGAAAATATCATGTCTACTTTGCAGTTGTAAATTCACCATCCCTGTTACAATGGAGAAAAATCCAGATATAGGAGAAATGAAAAAACAATTTCAACCTAACTGATAGCTGGTTGTTCCCACAAATATCTGAAAAAATTCATCCTCAATTGCCCAAAATCTGACATGATTTGCAGAAAAATCTCCTTTGTTTTGCCTTTGAAATTTCAATCCAAAACCTTCCGTGAAAGCCAAAATAAACATTTCAAATGTTTACTTATCACATGTTTTGACTCCCTGTGCATAACATTTATCTTTCCTTATTATTCTGCACACACATATTAATCTATTATTTATGGGCATATTAATCTTCTATTTATTTCATCTTTGTTTCTGTGCAATGTGCCTTACCTTTTATTTCATCTTTTTGATGAATAGAGGCCTTTACTATTAAAATATCAAAGTACAATATTCACAAAAAAGTACCCGGGGATAAACAATCACCCCACAAAGAGTCACATGGAATCATCCTGGAATTAAAAAAATATTCATAAAAAAACATATAAGAAAAGCCCTCAGGCTGCAAGAGCAGTAGCAGAAGAGGGAGGAGGATCTTTATCATCTAGATTGCCCCAAACATTGGGCCCATGGGTCTATTTGGGAAGCAACCACCCATCATCTTCTTCTTTTTCTTTCTCCAGTTCTCCTTCCTCCCGCCAGGGAGAGATGGCAAGATCCAAGAAGGGGATTTTATCAGAAGTGGTAGGAGGCCACACAGGAATAGTGGCCGATGGACGAGCAACATTAGAGACAAGCAAAGGAGGCCAGCCAACAGCTGAGGCCCTCCTATCAGGAGGAGAGGCAGAGCAGCGGTGCCAAGAGCACGACATTCTAGAGTGCCGGGTTGAAGCACTCCTGCTATGATGCCGACCCCGAGGTGGCGTGCGGTCAGTGGAGAGAGAATCTGGTGGTACCTATGCTACTATACACAAGGCATTACCCCAATGCTGCAACAACTCTTGCAAGTGGGTGATCTCAAGGGCTACTTTGTCAGCTTGTACTTGTATCTACATCATTACATTATTACATAAATGTGCCTTAGCATAAAGAGAAACATTGATATCCAGAAAGATGTGAGTAAAAATAACAGCATTACAGTCTTTCCATAAGGAAAACAAAATCTCCATCCTGAAAGCATGACATATCTGGGTATACTAGGAGGGCATTCAGGGAGAGTCCCCGAGGATAGCCATATTGCCAAGAGAAAGGCTCAGGCTAAAATGTCATAAAAAACTGTGAATCCATCTCCAGTAGTTCTGAGCCTGACAACAGAACCAAAAAATATGCATAATGGTTTCTGAATGCCCATAGAATGGGAATTTAGGATTAGGCACACCTAAATGACAAAGCCGAGCTCCCAAGGGTAAACCCTGGTAGAGAGGACACCAAGAAAAATGAGAAATTTTGGGTTCAATGATAGCATCCCAAATAGTGCAGAAACACCAGCTCCAAGTCTTCTGGGAAGAAGAAAGATGCCAACGATGATTGAGAGAATCAATCATAGGAAAATGAGGCACAATCCAAGAATACCCAAGTTTGGGTCTGTAGTTGGTAAATGGTGTATCAGGGTACCATTTTCAATCTTTCCACCATGGTTTAACTGACTAAATGCCAAGTTTGTGTAGGAGATGTGGTGGAATAGCAGAGACAAGCAAGTCAAAATTCTGACAATCTAGGTGAGTGAGTTGGAATTGAACCTGGAGTTCATCCCAAGAGCGGAGACTCATGGTGGCTCTGGAAAAAAAATCCTTGGGCATTTGAATGCCCCATTTGTGAAAATGCGGAGCACTCGTCCCCTAGATTTTGGCCAGAGGAAACCCTTGTTGAGAAAAAAAGTGGGGACCACCAAATGTTCTACTGATTAAAAGCGAGCCCATCCCAGAAGCCATTACCAACCCAATGAAGCCAAGGTTTGACAACTTCCCAGGCTCGCCAAATAATTTTGACAACAAAAGTACCTTGGATTTGAACTAGGTGCTTCATAACCAGAAGGGTTTAAAATCCAATCCCTTTCCAAGATGATTTGTCCAAGGGATACCTGGAAGAAATGCAATGAAAAAGAAAATTTTTCCAAGCCTCATTGCCTGTGAGGCAGTGCACAACCCCTTTCACACAGAGAGCCAAGCCTTGTTTCTGAGTATCAAGTAAGCCAAGCCCACCAGAAGCCTTAGGGAGACAAAAAAATTCCCAAGCAACTCTGTGAAAACCATGTTGATCTCCACCAGAGGCCCAAAGGAAATCCCTCAATAAATTTTCAATCTTCTTGTAGGAAGCCTTTGAAGGAGCCCAACAAGAAGAATAGTCAACATGTGTGGCAGCCAAGACCTTGGAGCAGATTTGAAACTTCCCAGCGAGCAAGAGCAGCTTGGTAATCTAATAGGTAATCTTTTTTTCAGTTTTAGTTAACACAACATTCCATAGATCAGTAGAAGTAGATTGAAAAGCAAAAGGAATGCCAAGGAAATGAAATATTTCCCCATGTTGAATCCTGGACCAACCAAATTGAGAAAACCAGGGCAGATCAGGAAGGGAAGCCTGCCTGTAACACAAGGTTTTATGCCACTGAATGGCTGAACCAGAGGCCAGACAAAAAGTATCTAAACACTGCAAGGCTGCCTTGATATTCTCTTCATCCTCTTCAAGAGTGAGAAAGGAATCATCAGCAAAATGAGCATTGACCAACTGCTAGATAGAATTAGGCAAAGTAGTCCCATGAACACGGCCCAGAGAGATTGAATGAGATAACAAATAGCCAAATCCTTTGGCTGCCAGAACATATAAGGTAGGAGCAAGAGGACATCGTTGCTGAATAGATCTGAAGAGGCCAAAGGTGGAAGACTGTCTGCCATTAATGGTGATGCAAGTAGAGGCATCCCTAAAAAGTAGCTGCATAGATTGAAGAAATCTGGGGCCAAAACCCAGAGTGTGAAGCATAGCAATAATAAAAGGCCATTCAATGTAGTCATAAGATTTAGCAAAATCAATTTTAAGAAAAAGGGTTTTCTGTTGAGACTTACAAGCCCATTCCATACCTTTCCAAACTGCTATAATATTATCAAGAATATATCTTGATTTGATAAAGCCAATTTTCTCAGGCTGAACAATTTGAGGAAGGATGTGACAGATCTTAAGAACCAGAGCCTTAGCGATGATCTTGTAAGAAACATTGAGCAAGGTTATAGGCCACCAGTTGCAAAGATCATCAGGATCCCTAGCCTTGGGAATGAATTTAATGTTTCCTTTATTGATAATATCCCCTAGAGAATGGGTATGATAAGCTTCAAGGTAGAACTGGTGTAAATTAGGACCAATGGCATCCCAGAGTGTTTTATAAAACTCACAGGGAAAACCATCACAACATGGGGACTTGTCATCAGGCATGGCAAAGACAGCCTCCTGAAGATCTTTTAAAGTAAGAAGCTGATCAAAAAAAGTTCACTGGGAAGGAAAAAAACATTGAGGCACAACAACTATGCAATTTGCAAGAGCTTGAGTGCTGGTAGGAGAAGATCCCTGAGTAGAAAAAACTTGTTCATAATGACGAACAAAGGCTTGCAGAATATTAGGAAGCTCTGTAAGGAGGGATTGACCTTCTTTGATCCTGGTTATGCCCACATTAGTGTGACGAGCATGGAGAGCTGCAAAAAAATCTTTAGATGCTTGATCTCTAACCTTTAACTAGTGCAATCGAGCTTTGATTTGAGCACCTCTGGCAGCATAAATGTGTGCAACTTGTTTCTGCTGATGCAGCTGGGCAAGGTGAAGTTGCATGCCTTGATTGAAAGGATCAAGAGCTAAGGCCTCTGTGGCAATACAGAGAGCTTTTTTTTTGGCATCATAGGAACAACAACAGTAGATGGCAAGCTATCTACCATAAATGCCTAGAAAATGTGTCGTACACCGGATGACATCAATCCACCATTGAATCTAGCCAGAGAATTGCGATGACCAAGGTTCAAGGTTCCAAACCCGATGAATGTGGGCCATTGTGGAGGCATGGTTGAGGACAAATGTATTAAGAAAAACTGCGTGGTGGGATCTCAAGCCTTAGTTGTCTTCTAAACAATATTAAATTGAATGGGGAAAAGATCTGACAAGGTCACATCAACAAGAGGAGTAACTGGCAAGGCATGTTTCTTGGAAAAAGAGAAAAATGATTGGGACGTAATCATGGCACGATCAAGCCATTTATGAATTGTATCAGAAGAAGCTCTAAAATTAGACCATGTGTGCCAAACACCATCAGGTCAATGGTAGCCAAGATTGGGATAAAAAGGCCTAATTTATTATGCATGTAATACTAAGCTTCCCGTTCACCAGCTGTCCATCGAAAAGGAAAAATGTCATCTTTGTAAGAGGCCACTTCAACCATATTAAAGTCACCACAAAAAAGCCAAGTTGCAGGTGGCAAAGAATCCGCAATCCAACGCCAAAGGTGAAATTTCTCAACAACATCATAGGGAGCATAAACATTAACTTTCCCAAAAGAAAGATTTTGAATAATAAAAGTGGCCCAAACAGATCTTTGCATGGGATCTAAGCCATGATTGATTAAAAAAGAATGCCACCGAGGAGAGAGGAGAGTAACAATTCCACCTCAACTAGCTTTGTGCTGAGAACAAAGATCAAGGCTCTTAGGCCAAATAACTTTGCAAGCAGTATCAAGAAAAAAACTAGAAATTTTAACTTATTGGAGGAATAACACATCCAGATGACTAACACAACGATGAACATCCCTGACAGAATACTTTCTGGGTAGGTCTATCAGACCCCTAACATTCCATGAGATGTACTTCATGAGAAAACAGTGTCGTACATACCATCACCATCCTCAAGGGAAGCAAAACTATTTGACAAATAAGTGAAATTATTCCCAGGAGACTCCATAGAAACATTTCTGCATTTTTTTTGAAATTCCCTCCTGTGCGGCCTCAGCATGCCCTTCAGTGCTACGAGAGTGGCAAAAAACGGTAGGAGAAGAAATCATGGAAGCTTCCTGAGGTGTGCGAACCCAAGAAGGGTTAACACTAGAATAAAAAATATCTTTCCCCTGCTAACCAGGGTTTGAAATGGAAGTATTATTCTCAGCATGAGAAGCAGCACGAACTGTTGAAGGAGGAGGTGGCAGCTCCGAAGTGGAAGTCGTAGTGGCAGGCTTAACCTGCTTGTTCTTGCGGCCGACTGTTATCCTATCATTTTTCTTGGTGTCCTCTTTTTTACCAGAATCAGCGGGCCGCTAACCAGAATCCTTAGGAGGAGGTTTGGGCCGAGGAACTACCAAAGGGAAGTCCTTAATATTATGCTCTGTGGATTGACAATGATAACAAGTGTTGGAAAGATTGAGGTAAAGCACCTTCTAAGAGAAGATGGTTTTTCCAACCTAAACCTCAACAGATTCTTTAAGATCTCGGGAGAGGTCAACCTCAATGTAAAGCCTCTTTTGAGGCTGAGGATTCAGAAAGCAGTCATGCTCGCTACA
The DNA here is from genome assembly GCA_018584345.1 of Thuja plicata. Lineage (NCBI taxonomy): Eukaryota > Viridiplantae > Streptophyta > Pinopsida > Cupressales > Cupressaceae > Thuja > Thuja plicata. The sequence continues at coordinate 1,372,282 of MU226894.1, forward strand.
AATAACCCTACCTAGCGTTTGTGCAATGACATGCATAAAAGGCCAACAAGGTAGAGGAAGACTAGGAAACTCAACCCACACAGGGACTTTTAGTTTCTTGTCATCAGAGATAGAAAAGTCTTGAGACCAATGCTGGAAAACTAAAAGGGAAGCCCTAATATTCTAGGGTCCTTTGGAAAAAATAGCATCCACATGAGTGGGTTTGGAAAAGAGAAACAAAAAGAAACCTTTGGTGAGACTCTGAATGCCATCTAGATGGATTCCATGAGGATTCCAGGCTTTCGCCACCCAATCCTTAATCACATTTTCAAGAGGGTTGCGACCCAGAAAGTAACCAATAAGAGTATGTGTTTCAAGCCAAGAATAGGCATCATCAAACTCATGAATGGGAAAAACAATATCAGACTGAAACATACCTTGTGGAACACTTTGGGCAAAAACTTGCGAGGTCTCTTGCTTGGAGACGTCATTGTTATCCGTCACCATAACAACACTAGCATCAATTGCTGGGCTAATGGTGGTCGGGGCCATAAATACTAAAGCTTTTCCCACAGTAAATGTAGTATGAAAGGATAGGAGGGATTAGAATAGCAACGCGACTCTAGACCCCAGCAGAGAAAAAAAACCATTCTCTAGCAGAGCAGCAGAACAAAAAACCATACCCCAGCTTTTGATTATCAACCCTATTTCATCTTTTCACATTAAGAAACTTTAATCTTCATATTATATTAGAGCATTGTAATTTATATTTTTCTTTTACCTTATACTCCTGTGCAATCTGCATTTCAATCTTTATATTATGCTCTTTTTATGCCCTTTATTCCACCTTTTGCCACTGTAATCTGCAGTTTCACCAGATTTCACCAGAATCCACCATGTGGCACCCTCTTACTGGCTCTGTGTTTCCACCTCTGCACTACACTGGATCCTACCACCTGTCCGGGGTGCCACGTGGCACAACGTTAAGCCAGCTGTCAAATCTCATCACCTCAGGATCTGCACCCATCTGACAGGCCCCTCCAACGCGTTGCCACATCATCTCCACCTCATCACGCCACGTCACCCTCACAAGGTCCATCAAAAATTGGTGTTTTATCCTCCATCGATCTGGCACAGTTTTTGAGGCACCTTGTATGCACGCCCATAGCCTCTCCCTTGTTCTTCAAATTACCATAGCTCTTGGCATTTAAACACTTATGTTTTCCCCACACGCTACATGCGGGACTAAATTTTTAGAGTGTTTTAAAGTTTATTGTGCATTTGCGCGCCAAAATCATGGGGGCCAACCACCATTACTCCTCCAGCCAAGGGGCCTACCAAGGAGCATCTTAGCTCTTATTCACATTGCAATTGCATGGCCTTTAGTACTTAAACATTAGAAATGCTTGTTGCATTATGCATGTGGGACTAAGTCCCTAAAACCATCCATAAAAACCTGCGCAACACTCCTAACTCCATTTGATGCCCAAGGGAGGACTGCTGGCAAAGATTGTGGAATTGGCTTTACACCTGCCGATTTGCTATTTGTTTGAAATGTCTTAACAACTAGCGCCTTAACTTACTGTCCAACACTCCAAGCTCCATGCAACACTCCTTCAAACTACATAGGAATCCCCATCATGCCTCCTGCGCAGGCTCAATTGAAGTAATGTGCAACCCTTCCTTACCATAAGCTATGCACATTCTCTTTGTACTCTGGTTTTTACACATGGCATTTGCATTATTTGAAACTGCAAAGCTCCTCTTTCTCCATACGCGCAGGATGGAAGTATCTCTTGGCATTTGTTTAGAGTCCTTTTCATAACCTTGTGCAGACATTTCCTTTTGTTTACTGCGCAATTCCCTTGTCCAACATTTAAACACTTAACTCTTGTCTGCGCAGTGTATTCCTCCATTTCTCCATTGGCTATTGGTATTAAAGTTTTTCCTGCTTACCATTTTCACTACATAATCTGCCTTTTACAAACCAGCGTAGCATTTTAACATTTGAAATTCTCATTCAAGTCCAAGTGGCATGTGTAAGACCATACGCTGGCCTTTGGAACTTCCTACCAATTATATTGGCTTTTGCAACTTTTAAAGTCTTATACAATTTAACATAGAATTTATCCATAGTCCCCTGCATTGCTGCCTCTGCTAATTGCTTTCTTCAAAAAAAATCTTGGTACTATCTAAGTTGTTCCAAAAGTCTTATATTTTCCATGGCAAATCAAGTAAGCTCGAGGTTATGATCAAGGCGCCTGTGAACAAGCTGAAGCTCTTCAAATAAAGCATTTTTGTCATCTCAGAGGTATACATTTGATGAAATTAAACCATCTGCAATAGATTCCAACCTCCTAATTTTGTCCTCTCAAAAATGCAACATCATTTTAGTGCACTGGGTATCCTTTGAACATTGCATAGCACCTTATATTTTCCATGCAACATATGAAACCGTTACACTTGCCCAATGCAAATGCTTGAAAGTTTATGAAAGTCATTTGTCTTTGTTTAATGCACCGGTCATTTCTTTGGCAGATTGCGCATGGAATATGTGATTATCAAACATGGAGATCACACATTTTTTAGGGATTTTGTTAAAACTTTACCATGTTTGAAGCTAGAATTATACATTAAATCCATTTTGTGTATAACCTACAAATATTGCACACGATGAGACGGGCACTTATTCTGGACACTCTATGAAAAATAGCATCCCCTTTTCCATTCCACACCCTCACACGCTTGTTCATCAGCTCCCAATTTGGCATAGAAAGGAGAAAATATGGCAAAGGTTGTTGAATCTTATTTGACACTTGCGAGTGCATTTGCTTGAAAGATTTTGAGAATAATCAAAAAATCCATTTTGTAAAAGAATAAGCAACTTGCTTATATAATAAAATTGCATTCCTAAGCTCCCAATTTGAACACCATCATCTTTAAACTGATTTTCACCTTCATCTAACCCAAACATAGCTTTCAGTGGAAACAGACCATATAGCATCAAATTGGCGATCATAAACATCCAGCTTTTATGCCTCTGCAAATTTGATCATATAAACAAAAATTGGCCTTTGGAAATGGGCATTAAAAACTTATAAGACAATCTCCTAGAAACATGCCATTAGGAACATGTACTTACTTCCAACATGTGAACATAAGTACAAAGAAGATTTGAGAAACACCTTCATCTCTGAGAGATACTTATGTTGAAAGTTGACAACTTCATTGATGTTATACAACTGAACATTGAAAATTGGATAAATTGTCTTTGGATTTGCCCTTGAAAAATATCAGATTATGTCTTGAGGCTCGATCCTTGATCGTGGTAGTAGATCTAGAGACATAAAGAGTATAGGGAATCAACTTATCTTCTATAATGTTCAGTAGGCATCAAATTATTAACCCTCACAGTTGATCCCTCACAGAAAATCTTTGTTGTGCATACTAAAATCTAAATAAATCTCATTTGGATCTGATTTCATGAACCTATCAGATGAATGCCTCGTGATCCGCAATCCTGGGTATAAGTTCATTTACACATGGAGGAAACAAATTTTCAACTAACTTCATCTGATCATCAACCAATCAGTTAACACTAATCCTCAAAGTCAGCCCTTTACCAACTTTTGATTTCAAAATCAGTGAAACTGCATAAATATGGTTTGGAATTAAATGAGAAAATTAATCAGATGGATTGGCACATGTATGGAAATCTTCATGGATGTACATTTCCATGACTACAATATAGGGGATCATTCAATTTGCCATGGCATTGAACCGGGTATAAACTTGTAAGACCTCAAAGTAGGTCATTCTGCAATTATGCACTTTACACTCTGAGAACCATAATTAATTGCAAACGTAATAACTTTGGCAAGCTGTGCAAATGAACTCCTAGAAATCTATAAATGAAAACGGAGCTTCTCTTTCATGCCTGCAACACCTCGGCATAATCCTTATGTCATGAACGTTAATCCGGTATAAAATGCAAGCATGCAAAGTAGGTCATTTGCTATAATCAAGATATGTGCAAAATTGCATATTTAAGTGAACACCTCCAAATGACCTTCTTCAAAACTCATCAAATCTGATATCTGAAAGTTGTGACCCATTACATCTACCCCATGATAGGTTTTGTACATGCTCCTCAATCAGTATCTCACACAAATCATCAGGTCATATTTTACTTGCACTCCAAATAGGCTTCTTCAAAGAGTTTTTTAGGGGTACTCACATTGCCTTAGAGAAAATTTTTAATTGGTCACTCCAAATTTGTGCCAAATTTGAGAGTACCAACATGGTCTACAAAAGAAGAGATCAATAAAACAACTCACCTAGAAATTTAAAGATATACCTATTGACAAAGTGAACACATCTTATATCCTAATAAATAGTGACACACCTTCTTATATAGTATTGTCAAAATCAATATTTTGGCACAATCATGTGAGAAAGACACATGTCTCATTCTAGGAAACCCCACATTAATTATATTTTTCTTTATGAGGATAATGACTTCATCAGACAAAAAATTTCCATCTTAATATTTTCAATGAAAATATGTGCATTATTGATGTACAATCCACAACAACTCTAGTTATAGTATAACTTACATTATAGGGATAAAAAAAACCCTTACATTACATATCTAATGAAATCCTTGAGCCATTAGTTCCTTACTTGTCGACTTTACCAACTCTTTGGCATTAGTGCTCTACTATTTTATCATGTGTACATCATTACATAGATGATGTAAGTGTGGTTTACTTAGTATCTAAATTATACTCTATGATGTCTACAATAATATAAAAATATAACAAAAAAAACTAATTTAAAAAAAAATCATTTAACAATAGTTATTACATTTTTATTTTAACATTAATTTTGTTAACTTAATCTTTAAACCTCGCATAAATGTGTAATTTTGTAATCTTTTCATTATTTTACTATTAGTCAAAGTTCTAACTATAAAAAAACCTTTATACCTTTCTCTTACTATGGTCATCACTTACATTGTAAGAATAAATAAAATTGCATTGATTCTAATAAAATCCCTAAGCTAGTTGCCCACTACTTGCCTACTTCACCATCTTTTGGACATTAGCATTCTATCATTATACATGTGTACATTATTATATAAGTGATGATGTACATTATTACATAAGTGATATAGATGTGCATTAGTTTATATCTAATTTATTCCTTTAAACAACCAAAAAACACTAATTTTAACAAAAAAAAATTTATAATATTATTATTTAAACATAAATTTTCTTAAAAACAATTTTAAAAACTTAACATTTTAACCTCACATAAAATATTAAATTGACTATGCCTCTAATACCTACAATTAATTTTATAACACCCTTATAAAAAAAAAGTTTTGAACTATAAAAACCCCTTTATTATCTCTCTCATACCACAAGTAAACTTGAACTACCCTAAAAACAAACCCCCCCAAAAATAATCTAATTTCCTAACACTTTCAACCAACAAATCACTCAATTGACAATTTCATATGCCCAAATCTTATTCGCTTGTGGAACTCTCCAAAATTCTCAACTTCCCACCCACCACCTAAATAATTCACCAAATACAATGAAACAATGTCCTTTTTTCTACGTGTTTTTTACACGTTGTTGCATTTGTCACATCTCCTCGATTATAATCGCTTTATTATGGGAATACCCAGAATTATAATCGCTTTATGAAGTGAATACCCGAAAATTCTCGAGTCCGAAAAGTTAAAGTTCAAAAAAGTCCATGATATGCAACAAATTATGCAGGAATTTCACTTTCGCACGGGGCTTGCAAGTATTGGTGTGCATTCATGTTAAGGCCCCTACATAGCTCGTGAGATAATGAATGAGGGTTGTTTTTTTTAAGAAATAGTTGTGATTAGAAAGGTAGGAATTTTATTTTTGTTAAAAATTGATGTATAGTTGAGAGGCGTGTTAGAATGATTATTTCTGATTAATTTACTCGAAGTTGGTGAGGCATTAGATTGGATAATTACTTGTGATTGAAAAAGAACAAAAATAGTTCGTAAGTAGTGAGATTATCGAATTGTGATGCCCCGTGAACTTGTCATTCATAACATGGCATAAAAGTCAACAAATTAACACATCAAGATTGAGTACAAAGAAAACTATCTGATTAAATTGAATTGAACCTTTGATGGTATGTTTGTCCATTCTTTTTATTTTGCAATTTGAACACTTGTTACATACTATACTCTCTCAAGTTTATGGAGAAATGGTTATCATTGTTGCATATTTACTTTCAAGGAGTATTTGGCTAGGAAGATCCATAGTAAGATGATAGCTGAATTTTAGAATTCTTCCATGGAAAGGTTTTGGAGGCATTTTGACTCGTCCCAAACTTTCTTGCATACCATGATAGCTGACTATTATAATAGACTAGAAATAAGTTGCACATCTCTAGGCTAAAGGCCAATTTAATCCTATGTAGTTATGGACCATTCATAGAGATAGGCACCACAAGCATGCCTCTTATGCCATATTTGAAAACTTCTTTATCAACCCATTGCTGAAAACAATTTAGAGATAATATGTAGACTATAGAGGATATAAGGGAGATAATTAGCACCCCTCATGTGAATCCTAAATGAGAATCAAAGAATAATTGTCTATTCTAGTTCTTCTCCAAGAATTTTATTTTGAAAAGAATATTTAGCTCATCATTATTGTACCCTATGAATTACCACATATAATATCCCCAAGAATTAATTGCTTTGGTAGTTGCATTTAGCTAACAATGTGCATTTCAAGGATCATAATAGGTATAACATTCTTCCTCCTTTCATGACATTTAGATATTTTACACTTAAAGGTAAAAGTGTTTTATATACTTACATGAATAATATAAGAATGTATTTGATTGATCAAAAACCTCATGTCCTTGAAAGATATATTAATAAATTTTTCGGGGTCGAACCAAAGTAAGACTTCAACATTACTATTAGGGAGATCTCTCACAAATCAAATATAGACTTCAAAGAATGGAAGATCTCATAAAAAAATGTAGATGCATATGAAAATATTTCTAGAGAGCTAGGATTATCATGAGATTCGGTACATGAAAGAAGTGATTTAGAAAAGGACTAATTTGTGTATGTTTTAGGAGAAATAACATTCCAGGTTCCTTTGTTGATTATAGGGTGAATAAAATGATGAAAATATTATTAATTAATTGTTCAATTTGGTTAAATGTGTGATAAACTAATGAAATACTTCAACAAATTGTACCTGACATAGATATTGATAAAAAAGCTTCGATGCTTGATCAACTGGTCATACTCACAGATGCAATAACATCTCAGAATATTGATGTTGAAAAGGTTATGGAAGAGAGACTTGAACAAAAGTATGAGCTCAAGCTAGCCGATAAAATAAGCCAGGAAGTGGCACTGAAAAAGGTCAAGCTATTTGAATTGGTAAGTACAATTGATCCAATTATATCAGAAGTTGTTACCTTAATAAAGAAATTGTGCACTTTAGATCAACTCACTCAGGAGTATACCAACAAGTTAGCAAAAATAGATGTTGATCTTAAGTCCAGTGCACAGAGTCTCACCAACACAGAAGAATCACTTAAATTGCACAATGAACAAATCATATAGGATAGGAAATAGAGACAAGACATACAGTTTGCGGAGATGAGGTAAATGAGATCCAAGTCAAGATCTTACCGACACTTACACTCCTGCAACAACATATAACACAGGCAAATACTCTAATTGCCACCCCAAAAATATCTGTCTTCGACAACATTTATGATATACACGCAAGGCTAGAGCTCCAACACGTGGCACTAGAACAGCTGAAAGAACAATGGGAGAAACTGCTTGAAGATATCAAAACAACCCATTCTAACATATTTGACACATTGTAAGTTGCACATTTTTGTCACAATTTTTGGCATATTATAAGTTATACATTTTTGTCATTAGTATCAAAGAAAGGGGGAATTTGATATGTTCACTCACCTTAGTTAAAAGAAGGAAATCATATGTATAATGTATAGTAAAATAAAGGGGAAATAATGTACATGCAGAGAATGAATAGTATACATGTACATATACATATACTATACCGGTGCACACGGTTAGGGGAGTCATATTATGACAAGGATATAAACATGGTGTATACATACTAAAACACTTTAGTATTATGCACATATCATTTTTTGATACTAATGTCAAAGGGGGAGATTAAAGGCATTATATTTTGCCATTAGTATACTTAGAGAAAAACATGATCTACACCATCGGTTTACTCTACAACGACAGATAGGGCACAACATGTTGGAATAGTCCCAAAGGATAATTGAGAGGGGGGGTGAATCAGTTATCAACTACTTTAATTCTTTTCTTTACTTAGATATCAATTAACATAAAGCAAATGCACATTCAAATAACACAATAGAGAACACAACAATTTTGGTTATGAGGAAACCACATAGGTAAAAAACCCGGTGGGAATTAGCACCCACAAAGAAATGTACTTGAGTATAATTATCCCTGTTAAGAGATCTTGCAACCCTGTTAGGAGTTGTTCTTTACAATGCAATGAGTACAGAGACCTAGTTAAAGATCAGACCCTATTAGATATCTTTTACAAGTAACCCTATTAGGGGTGAGGAATCGCTGTCCAAAAGCTCACTGCTAAAATGATGAAGGCTGCAACCTTCAGTAGAACAGATATACACTATATCTGATAGATGAACTGTTTGAGTAGACCTACTGTCTTGATCAGTTCCAGTGTATTGTATACTTCCACTTCTTCTTCACATAGATCTTTTCTTGATGAATGAAATGTCTCTACTATCCCAAAACAACAGACATTCTGTTCTATACTTTTCCTGTCTTTATTCTTCTCATTCACACTTGGCATTCATCAAATGAGATACTATAAGTATCTTCTCCAAAGGATGTGATCTTCGTCGGCTCTAGGAGTCCATTCAATACTTATTTAGTTGGCCACATCAACCACGCAGCCTGATTAGAAACACGCAACTTAGACTGAATAGATGCGACGCTTCACAAAGTCGGCTCCACCAAATTAACTCCAACTTCATGATTCTGATAGAACATGTTTGGCGCCTTTAGATCATTATCTTTAACTCATAACTAAACATGAATACAAACATGCATATCCCAAAGATAGGTGCAAATCAAGAAATAATGTAATTACGTCGGCTCTTCACAGATAGTCTTCAATCTCTGTAACTGTCATAACTGATTAGCATAACTCAACTGAAACTTCATCTCTGACTCAGCGTGAATGCACATAGCATCTAGAACATGTATACACCATGGAAATGAACATGCATAGCTCCAGAATATTTGTACTGATAATTGCATATAGAACACTGCTATATATTATATGTTGTCATCAATGACAAACATACAATCAATTATTTGCACAAAAACAAATCTCCAACAATCTCCCCTTTGACATTGCTGGCAACATATGATATCATCAACTCAAAGTGTCTTCCTTCTTTTTACAATCTTCTCAATATCCTCATCAAAATTCCTCTTCACTGTTGCTGCTCTGTATACTCCCCCAGAGTATATGCTCCCCCTTACTAATACTCCCCCTTTGACATCAATGACAAAGGGTGTTAAACACCATTAAGCATAGGTACTACTCTAGAAGTAGAGTAGTCAACCATTCATCAGTCACTAAGGACTGATGTTCTTGCTGCAAATTCTAATCAGAATCGGGAAAGGGAATTACTCCCAACTTCTCCCTGAGATACTCAAAAGTATCTTTTGATAATGGCTTTGTAAAAATATCTGCTAATTGTTCTTTAGTGCTCACATAATCCAACTTTACTTCTCTGTCTGCA
>MU226894.1:1403203-1436694 GCA_018584345.1 Thuja plicata
AGTACAGAGACCTGGTTAAAGGTCAGACCCTGTTAGGAGTCTTTTACAAGTAACCCTGTTAGGGGTGAGGACTCACTGTCCAAAAGCTCACTGCTAAAATGATGAAGGTTGCAACCTTCAGTAGAACAGATATACATTATATCTAATAGATGAACTATTTGAGTAGATCTATTTTCTTGATCAGTTCCAGTGTATTGTATACTTCCACTTCTTCTTCACATAGATCTTTTCTTGATGAATGAAATGTCTCTACTATCCAAAAACAACAGACATTCTATTATGTACTTTTCCTGTCTTTATTCTTTTCATTCACACTTGGCATTCATCAAATGAGCTACTATAAGTATCTTCTCCAGAGGATGTGATCTTTGTTGGCTCTAGGAGTCCCTTTAATACTTCTTTAGTTAGCCACATCAACCATGCAACTTGATTAGAAACACGCAACTCAAACTGAATAGATGCGATGCTTCACAAAGTCGGCTCCACCAAATTAACTCCAACTTCACAATTTTGATAGAACATGTTTGGCGCCTTTAGATAATTATCTTTAACTCATAACTAAACATGAATACAAACACGCATATACCAAAGATAGGCGTAACTCAAGAAATAATGTAATTACGTAAGCTCTTCAAAGATAGTCTTGAATCTCTGTAACTATCATAACTGATTAGCATAACTCAACTGAAACTTCATATCTGACTCGGCGTGAATGCACATAGTATCTAGAACATGTATACACCATGGAAATGAACATGCATAGCTCTAGAACATCTGTATTGATAATTGCATATAGAACACTGCTGTATATTATATGTTGTCATCAATGACAAACATACAATCAATTATTTGCACAGAAGCAAATCTCCAACACAACACTATCTGACACCAAGGTTACCTGACAAACACTATCAAGTGTTATCCGATGACAAAAAGGTAAAAGAAACATGATGAGTAACAACAGTGCTACCCGATGAAATAGTAAAGAGAGGAACCCGACAGATACAGGGAACCCGACGAACAGTTCAATCAAGGAATGCTAATAGACTTCAAGTTCAAACTGACAACCAAGAACTGACAGTCAGTTACATCCTGCAAAAAGTGGATCTAACTTTCCACGCTAGATAAATCACTGAAGTTGTATTTATAGCTTCTTGATTTTCTTTTAAATCCATTATGTGCGGAGAAAGAAATGTATTTACTATTGTTTTAATTAGTTTTACTATTTTAAAAGATGCAAACTAAAGATCAAGGTCAAGTTGTAAACCTTGGATCTAAGAGTTAACATTGTAATGCGTGAATTTCAAGATAGGTCAAATACTTGTATAAATAGGTGCTCAATCCATTTGAGAATAGTTATTGTTCAATGAAGATAGTAGCCATGGAGAGAAACTAAAGACCATACAGAGAATTCATGCAGAAGGACACAAACAAAATCAAATCAGTTTTCAAGAACAGAACAAAGGCTACCGATGAGCAGAGAAAAGGTATTCATCAATCACTTAAGGTGATATTATTACTGTAAGAGCTTTAATGGATCTGTAAATCAGCAATAGTAGATTGTATACAGTCAGGTCAACATTTGTACTCATTGTAACAAGTGTAGTACACTAATGAAATCCTTTCAGGAAAGGTGGGCTTAACCATCCTATTGTAAAATCTCATAACTGAGTGCACACTTAAATCAGTGTTGCTAAAGCTCTTAACAAAGTAGATCTTAACAGTTCTCCACCTTAATACTCCTAACAGGGTAGATCATCAGAAGTGATCAAATTGTAAGCCATAACCAGCTCCCTTCCATTCTGTAGATAGTGAAGTTTTGTGGGTGCCATCCCCACTGTAGATTTTACTTCCTAACAAGAGTTTTTCTGTGATACCATATCTTGTGTTATGTGTTTATCATTTTCATGAATGTTTCTATGATTGTTGAAAACTATTAAAGATTGTGAACAAACAATATATGCATAAGAAAGAATAACAGTAATGGTTGGTAATACAAAATTGAATGATTACTAATGATGAATAAAGAATGGTGTTAAAATTTTTAGAGGTACTGATTCACCCCTCCCCTCTCAGTACTACTTCCCATTAATTCCAACAATTAATAAAAAAATGGAGAGGTAAACATAAATCTGCAAACCACATGAACACCAAATACATATGGAGAAACTTTATGGGAGAAAAATTATGATACCCCAAGCTTACACTTAATAGAATAAAAAAAAAAAAACTAGATGAACAATTTCTATGATAAAACATTTACACCCAACATGTTTCTTTATACCACTACATGCACATGGTGCCACAACATGACATTATGATGCATTGGGCATGCACACTAATATACTAACAATGGTACCATAAGTGAAAAAGGTAATTAACACAAGGTATGTCTCAGCCTGATATTGTTTTGCCCATTCCTGAGTTTGATGATGCCTATTCTTGGCTTGAAACACATACTCTTATTGGTTACTTTCTGGGTCGCAACCCTTCTGAAAATATGATTAAGGATTGGGTGGTGAAAGCCTGGACTCCTCATGGAATCCGTTTGGATGGAATTCATAGTCTCACCAAAGGTTTCTTTTTGTTTCTCTTTTCCAATCCCACTCATGTGGATGCTATTTTTACCTAAGGACCCTGGAATATTAGGGCTTCCCTTTTAGTTTACGAGCGTTGGTCTCGAGACTTTTCTGTCTCTGACAACAAGAAACTGAAAGTCCCTGTGTGGGTTGAGTTTCCTAGTCTTCCTCTACCTTGTTGGCCTTTCATGCATGCCATTGCGCAAAATCTAGGTAGGGTTATTTTTAGTGAGCATGACCATTTTTTCAATCCTTGGCCTCAAAAGAGGCTCTGTAAATAAGTCAACCTCTCTTGAGATCTTAAAGAAACTGTTATGATTCAGGTTGGCAAAACCATCTTTTCTCAGAAGGTGCTTTACCTCAACCTTCCCAACACTTGTTATCATTGTCAATCCATAGAGCATAATATCAAGGACTACCCTTTGGCAGTCCCTCAGCCCAAACCTCCTCCTAAGGATTCTGGTTCGCGGCCTGTTGATGCTGGTAAAAAAGAAGACACCAAGAAGGATGACTGGGTAACGGTCATCCACAAGAACAAACAGGTTAAACCTATCACTTTGGCTTCCACCTCACAGCTACCACCTCTTGTAGTGGCTCATGTTTCTTCTCATGCTGAGAACGTTTCAAACCCTGGCCAGCAGGGGAAAGAGACTTTAGATTCTGGTGGTAACCCTCTTTGGGTTCGCACACCTCAGGCAGCTTTCATGATTTCCACTCCTCCCATTTTTCACCACTCTCGCAGCCCTGAAGGGTGTGCTAAGGCCACATAGGATGACATGTCCAAAAAATGCAGAAATGTTTCCATGGAGTCTCCTGGGAATAATTTTTCTTATTTGTCAAATAGTTTTGCATCCCTTGGGGAAGGTGATGGTATGGATGATATTGTTTTCTCATGAAGTACATCTTATGGAATGTTAGGGGTCTGACAGACCTACCCAGAAAGTATTCTTTCAGGGATGTTCATCTTCATGTTAATCATTTGGATGTGTTATGCCTCCAGGAAGTTAAAATTTTTGGTTTTTTTCTTGATGCTGCCTGCAACGTTATTTGGCCTAAGAGCCTTGCTCTTTGTTCTCAGCACGAAGCTGGTCGAGTTGGAGTTGTTACTCTCCTTTCTCCTTGTTGGAATTCTTTCTTAATCAATCATGGTTTAGATCCCATGCAACGATCTGTTTGGGCCACTTTCATTATTGAGAATCATTCTTTTGGCATAGTTAATGTTTATGCTCCCAATGATGCTTTTGAGAAATCTCATCTTTGGCATTGGCTTGCAGATTATCTGCCACTTGCAACTTGGATTTTTTGTGGTGACTTTAATATGGTTGAGGTGGCTTCTGACAAAGATGGCATTTTGCCTTTTTGATGGACAGTTGGTGAACGTGAAGCCTGGTACTACATGCGTAATAAATTGGGTCTTTTTTAACCCAATCTTGGATGCCACTGAACTAATGGTGTTTGGCACACGTGGTCTAATTTTAGAGCTTCTTCTGAAAAAATTCATAAATGGCTTGATCATTCCATGATTATGCCCCAGCCTTTTTTCTCTTTTTCCAAAAAACAAGCCTTGTCAGTTACTCCTCTTGTTGATGTGACCTTTTCAGATCATTTCCCCAATCAATTCAATATTGTATGGCAGACAAATAAGACACAACCTCCCACCACTCAGTTATTTTTTAATACTTCCATTCTTAATCATGCTTTCACAGTGGCCCACATTCATCGGGTTTCAAACCTTGAGCCTCGGCCATCGCAATCATTTCGCTGGATTCAATGGTGGAATGATGTCATCCAGCGTATGGCACGCTTTCTATGCATTTATGGTAGATAGCTTGCCATCTACCATCGTCGATCCTATGATGTCAACACCAAATCTCTCTTTGTTGCAACAGAGGCCTTAGCTCTGGATCCATTCAATCAGATCTTGCAACTTCATCTTGCCTAGTTGCGTCAATAGAAACAAGTTGCAGAAACTAAGCTACCAGAGGTGCTTAGATCAAAGCTCGTTTGCACTAGTTAAAAGTTGAAGATCAGGCCTCTAAATAATTTTTTGCGGCTCTCCATGCCCGTCACACTAATGTAGGCATAACCAGGATCAAAGAAGGTCAATCCCTCCTCACAAAGTTTCCTGATATTTTTCAAGCCTTTGTTCATCATTACGAACAAGTTTTTTCCACCTAGGGATCTTCTCCTGCAAGCGATCAAGCTCTTAAGGATTGCATATTGGTTGTGCCTCAATGTGTTTCACCATCATAGTGTGCTTTCTGTAAGCAACTTCTTACCTTGCAGGATATCTAAGAAGCTATCTTTTCCATGGCTAATGATAAGGCTCCTAGTTGTGATGGGTTTCCTTGTGAATTTTATAAAATTCTCTGGGATGCCATAGGTCCTGATTTGCACCAGGTCTACCTTGAACCATATCACTCCCAGTCTATGGGTGACATTATCAGTAAATGCAACATTAAATTCATCCCCAAAGCTAGGGATCCAGAGGATATTTGCAACTGGCCGCCTATTACCTTGCTAAATGTCTCATATAAGATCATCACTAAGGCTTTGGCTCTCAAAATACGTCACATCCTTCCTCAAATTGTTGTGCTAGAGAAAACTGACTTTATTAAGTCGAGATATATTCTTGATAATATCATTGCAGTTTGGGAAGGTATGGAATGGGCTCGTAAGTCACATTAGAAAGACCTTTTTCTTAAGATTGATTTCACTAAAGCTTTGTTATATCCTACATACCAGTCCCTACATTTTGTGGGAAAAATGTTGGGTCCCCTCTTTTTCACTTTGGCTCTTGCCTTGTCTTTTGTTTTCCTTGTTTCCTTCTCTAGGCTTTTCTTCCGGCGAGGTTTTTTTTTTTTTGCTGTTTTTGTCTTTCATGTCTCCGGGACCCAGTCCCAGAGTTTTTTGTTCTTTCCAAAGCTAGATTTCAGACTACGGGATTCTCCACCATGATGTCTTCTCCTCGTGAATAGATATGGTTGCGTGGAATCCACGGGCCCAGAGTCCGAAGGTCTGTCTATTCCAGAGTTTATGGAGAAGAGGGTAACTTGTTTTTACCTTGGGTATAAATAGAAATTACACACCATTGTTACAGTTACCGCGATTAAAAACACTTGTGCATTCGGAGTGATTCCAAGCAAATTAAGGTGATTTTAACCTGTGAATTACTCTATGCTTAGTGGATGATTACCCGTTGATTTGAGATGTCTGTTCGTGATCAATTGAAGGTAGGACTTGTTGCAGGAGTGCTCCTGGTGTGCTTCTTCCCTGCTATTATTTGGATTTCTAGGTAGGATCTCAGCGTGTTCTTTGGTTTCTTGTTTTCTGTGTTTTCCTCAATGTTCCCTTTCATTCTTGGTTTTTGTTTCCTTTGTTTCACTGGTTTGCTATCTGTGCTTTGTGGTTTTGGTTCGCCTCCCGTTGGTGGGTTGGCTCTGCCAAAGGGTTATCTTCCCTTTGTGCAGTTGTAAGCTAGTGTTAATAATGTGTGGTCTTAGGGTAGTTTGTGTATGTATGTAAATGTTCTTTAAATCTTTAAAAAGCTTGTAAATGCTATATTTTTATGTATATATGCTTCAACCCTTTGTGATTTTATGTATATATATTGTATATCCTTCTGAGTTGGCGAGTTCTTCACACTCTATCATGTGTTTTCACTCACCAGGCCAAGCTTGTTGAGATGGAGTTACCATGGCTCAAACTTGGCACCTCGGTGGTTCGAGGCATGGCAACTTTCTCTCTCCTCCGTCGCATCACCTTAATGGCAGGATTAATTTCCCATGAGTGGGAATTTAAACCATGTCTGATCTGGCATTTATGTTACCCCGTGTTAGCCCACTTGTCACCATTAAAGCCTTTATGTCACCTGTCACCTAACCACATGCTAACCCATGTCAGCTGAGTATGGTTCCCCTCTGGTCACATCGGCACTACAATGGCTAGTTTATCCGGGCTCTGGGTCCCAAGCAGTCCCTGGTCCTGCATTTCCCCTTGTCATTTGGTTTGATTTCCCCTAGAGTTTTGACCACGTCTATTACAAATATTCTAGGACCTTTTTGTATGCTAACACTTGTTGAACAGGTGCAGGGTGATGACAATTTCCCCAGAGTTCTAATATTCTTTTATATGCATCATGTTCTAACGATTCTCTGATCTTGCAGGTTGCAGATAAGTTGATCAAAGATGTCTAAAGTAATCACCCCTCCTTCCAGCCCAGAGTTGCCTACCACTTCCACCCGGGTGGCCACCAAAACCAAGGCCAAAAGGTTGTTAGCAAAGCTGCCCTTGACCTCCAAATATCCAAAGGAGGGTGCCCTTGTGGGATCAAAGATAGAGTCCAGAGTTTAAGAAATAACAGACACAGGGCCCGGACCTTGGGTGGAAATGCAAGGCTTAATTCAAGCCATTCATAGATTGAAGGCCACTAGAGATAATCTGGCCACTCAGATAGCCACCTCCGGCATCATCAAGGTGGAAAACTTCCCATGTTTAGTGTAATCACCGGAGTTAATACTCCACATGGAAACATTGTACAATGCACCAACATAGACTGTCCTACTTCCAGATCCCTGGCCTTTACAGTACCCAGCAATAATCGTCACCCTGGATGCAACAACTTTTGCCTCGGGGTTGGGGACCCCACAGTTCAATGGGTCCATTATCTAGAATCTGGTCCAGACGTTATAGGAGTTTGAGGACGCTACCCTTATCTCTTGACAACATCTCAATAGCCATTGGCTGAAAATCCCAAAGAGGGATTGCAGGAGGATGAAGTTGGAAATTCTCCACGGGGAGTTCAAAGAGCCCATTCAGGCGGGCATTAATTCTTATGCAGGATCTTTGGATTACCCCATGCCCAAGATTTATCAGCATGGATGTACTAATTTCTGTACTACATCACCACTCACAGTCAGACCTTCAACTGGGCGGCCCTCATATCCAATCACGTGGACAAAAAACTAAAGTGTGTCATCCAGAATTCCAGGTTTTACATGACATCATACATACTGTGGGCACTAGCTCAAGAAAGACTAGCTTTTCTACATTTGGGAATGGTTTGGGAACTCAAAAATGGGCCAGGCCAGGTAACACTATGGGACCATTATCCCCAAGTCTAATGGGAACTCAATTTATCAAATTTCTATCGGGTAAATGATGCTTTCGTTTACCACAACATCCTAACACTTACACAAAATTCCAGGTACCAACTATATCATGCGGAAATGAATTTGGTCAGCACCTATGGCCGCTATTTTATTCAATTCCAACATCACACTTACATTCGGGTGACCGGCTTCTTTGGGAAGCCCCATCTTCTTCCCTGGTATTGCGGGGATGTAATTATTTTTTTAGAGTTCTCCCGACAGATGATGGATCTGCACACCTTCTTTACATTAAAGAAGGTCATCAACATCCCATTCCCATTCTCATGTGGAAATTATACATGCAGCCTCGCCGTAGCCTGGGAGGCAGACAATGAATTGAAAAACCTAGGGCTGGTGGAATACCACCATGCTTGGAAGAACTACGATCCTCTCGGCAAGATTGTCGTAGCACTCCCTTGGGCGTCCCCACCACATGAAGTAGATATTGAAGACTTTTGGGCAGACTGCCAAGATAGTTTTGATCTCTGGGCTTGACAACATTCATGAATGAGCAAGGGGCTCATGAAGGGGCTCGAATCTCAGACTTTCCCGAAGGGCTTTTCAGATGACAGGCTGCTGGAGGATCCAGCATATAAAGAATGAGGACTGGAAAAACTAGATCTCCCTCCGGTGGACTGGGCCACCCTAAAGACCTAACAACTGAAGGGGTATGTCACCGCATTCTAGAAGTAAGTCATCAATATTTTTTCTGGGTGTGCCCTAGGAGCACCTGGAATAAACCAATCGCTCGTAAGGCCGCTCCCTCTTACGTCAGTGTCAGACCTTCCTCATCTTCCATGGCCACCAAACCAAGCATGAGAAAAGAAAAAGAGAAAGAGGGAACTCTGGCCAAGGTACCTCCATAAGTTCCCACCCTTCTAATGGCTCAGCTACATCAACAAATGGAGTCAGCAGGGCTGGCCAGCTAGCAAATAAGTACGTAGGTATCCTCTGGCCTCCTTGTAGCTCTAATGGCATCTGCTCGCCTGACGGGATCCCCGTCGTTGGCTACAATGATGAGAAGATAGAATTTCACTAAGGCAGAGTCTACTAGTATTCTGGACACCAGGGCTCCACTGACGAGAAAGAAGAAGAAGAAGGTGACCCCTAATCCAAGTGTAGCTGCCAGGCTCGATATGCTGGAGGTGCCCCTGGTAGATGTTAGTTCAAACTCTCCTGAACTGGAAGATATTTCTAACTCCTCACCTCTGCATGATAACTTCGATGACACTTTATTGATGGAGGAGCTCATGGACCTCCAACAAGGTATAAGTCATGCAGTGGAAGAAATTGCTGCTTAGAATAGGGAAGAGGCCCCCGTAAAAAAGGAAATCCTAGAAGAAGAGGATACATAAGAACAAGACACCCGGGAGGAGGCACAAAAGGAGCCTGAGCATTAGAAGATACCGGTCTAGGAGACCGAAGACACACCAAGGAAACCCAAAGATGAGAAACCAATGGTTAGGGAACCCAGACCCACAAGATCAACCGTACCCTCGATCATCATGCTCCAAACGCCTTTGGTTACTCTGGGCGATCAGGTGCCCCAAAGCACATTTGGTGAGGTAGTGACAATGGCCACACTATTAAACTTTGGCCAGAGACCCCACCCACCCCCAAAGGATATTCTGGTGGAGGGAAATGTTCCAACAGATGAGGCCGATAAGGCCCAAGTGCAACAACAACAAATTGATCAGGAAGCCCCAGATAATGAAAATGCAGAATCAGCTGATGTCGGGATGGACAAAGAAGTCCCAAAGGATACAGGCAATGTTGAGGCCAGAGAAAAGGCTCCGAATACTACAACAAAGGATGCCAGCATGGCAGAAAATACTGAAGGTCCTGGAGAACAAGAAAAGGAACAAGAAAAACAGAGAGAGAAGGAGCCCAAAGATAATGTACATTCTGGGAACGTACCACCAAATTCTGAAAGGAATCATTATGAAGAGGTCTTAGCAGCAAAGCTACCATAGCTACCCCAATGGCTGGTTGAGTCAAGGAAAAGAAAGGCCCCAGCGGTATCATCAGGCGCTACACTCTCGTATGCTAAGATGATGGCCAGAAATGCAGAGCCCCAAAATCCCAAGAAAGCACAGACAGTCCATACTCTCCAAACTGGTCCAATAGGCAGCACAGTTGCGACTATCACAACACCCCCTCTAGGTATAGATGCGATGGCCATAAGGCCCATAGATTATAACATAATAGAAGTGGCACTGGGGGGGAGAGACAAACAGGGTGAACTGGACTTACTGAAAGAAGCCACCAAGGCAATAGAGGCCACATACATCAAGCAGGGCCAAAAGCTGAAGGAGGAAAGAGAGACAAATGCCAATCTCCTCACGCTACTAGCAAAACTAACATGGCCTTTTGCCAAGGTCCACCCCAGAACCCCTTCCTCTAGATTGCCACTTATGCAGGGTGACATGGACTCTCTACGGATTATGAAGAAGAAGGCACAAGTTGTAGATGGGTGGGCCACCAAGCAAGTAGCCACCATGAGACAATTTATAGCGGCATCCCTCCCAAACCTTTATCGGGTTGACACTCTTCTTAGCTAGGTAAGAGGATCTGCTCTTATATGGGAGAAAGATTTAGCAAAGTATGAAAAATGGAAGGCCGGGCTGGAATAAATTTGTAACATAGGAGAAGAAGTCACCACAGAAGTGGGGATTTTGGGAGACGAATCGTATGATTCTCTCCAGGCCTAGTACTCCAGAATTTTCCTCAAGACTGAGGTATGCAAGGAACTGGTAAAGGCCTTGAAAGAGAAGGTGACAGTGGCCCAATACCCCTTGGGCCTATTTCAAGCATTCATGGCTAGAGTATTGCAAGTCGATCGCTTCACCATCAGGACATATACACCAGAGGACTACATCCTCAGAAAATTTGATGACCAGATGGAGTCCCTATATCTGCCTACCAGAGATTTTGACTAGGGAAAGTTATCTAGATTGTCCAAGACAATGATCCAATCGCATGAAGCCATCAAGATGGTAGATGAATTTTAGAATGGGGCCAAAGATGTTGAGGAAGTATTGGAGGTTGTTTGCAGTCAGTGGGATAGTATCAAAGATGTAGATGAAGAAAGCATAGGCCAAGTGTTGGAGGCTTGGGAAAAATCATAAGGAACAATAAAGTTCTCAGGAGTCCGAAGAATCTCATCAAAATATGTATTTTTGTATTCATGCATTCTTTCAGAATGCAATTTCCTGGATCCCAGAATTCTGGATCTAGTCAATTTTGTATTCTATAAAGTGACCTATGTCTCGGTTCCCAAAGCTAACCGGTCACTTTCAAGGCAGTTAATAAAGGATGTCAAAAAGTAGGTAACGCAACAAGGCATGTCGGCTTGACAAGAAGGTTCTGACAGATGGTCTTCCCAAGGCGCCACTTCAACGTTACACCTGGCACCTTGGAGATAGGGTGCCATTTTCCCATTTATGAGGCATGTATCCTCGATCCCCAGGGGATCAGATTTATCCTTTTCTCCTCTCGACTCTCTCCTCAAGGCTGATTCTTCCACTCCTCTCTTCTTTTCTTATTCTTCTCACATGTCAGCCATTTTCCATCTCGAGGTCTTTTGTAGCATGGTGCAGGTAGTACCGACCACTGAAAAATAGTATTATATTTTAAGGTGTAAAATAAATTAGGTTAAGTTTTAGGTCAAAGTCTTGTGTATAAATAATAAGTCTGACCTCATTCCAAGGATCGACAAAATTGATAATTTTACAGTCCATAGCTAATAGCAATTTGGTTTCTCTCAGTTCTTAGTTGCAGAGCTCAATGCTCCTTAGTTGTTAGAAGCTTTTAGTAGATAGATGCTCCCTGGAGCCACCATTGTAACACGCACCAGTGCTTGCTGGAAGATATGTTAATGAAGAAGGAAGGGTTCTATCAATGAAGTTGTTAGCATTCTGATCTCTGGGTTAACGGTATTTTATGCTTTGCATTATTCATGTCCTTTGCTCTGATACTTCAAGTAGATTAACAACCTCCTTTTCCCTCGCTATTGATCAAATATGAGCTGATGGTTCTGTATTTTTTTAGTATTTAGTGTAGTGTGTTAGAGCATTGTCAAAATTTGAATGTTTAGTATAACTATAGGTAGATGAAATATTTTTAACTCTATAGTATCTTTTGAAGTTTATTTTTCAAATGAATGTGCACTTGCAAGAAACCCCACTTACTTGAATCCCCAGAGAAGATGAGTTAAGATAACCAACTATCTCCCTCAAAAAAAATAGTCACATTTCCCAACTGAGCCCCCGCACTATCAAGACGTGACTCTCACATGCTTGGAGGCCCAGGGAATCTCATTTCCCCGCACAACCTATATAGGAAAAGTTGGATGGTACCCTGGTACCCAGTGACAACTTACATCTGTTGGCGGACCCGGTCACAAAGTCCCATCAACAGAAATTGGCACTAGAAGGAGGGCATGAACTCGTCCCCCTCTGAGGATTCAGATTTTACACCGCCCGAGGGTTCCCCAAGCCATAGCTTTAGGAGTCAAATCTTCAGTGGGATTGGATCATTTTCACCAGCAAGATTTGAAAGACTCCTTAGATCAAATCCCAATCCTGGATGGTTTGTCAAACTCGAGCCTCCCACTCGAAAGAAATAGACCCCAAAATCCAAGTCAGCCACCATTGTCTGGGGATCTAGCACATCCCAGAATAGCCAGGTCCCATAGATGATCCTGGGAATTAGCACTCAACCTAGTCAAAATCCAACACCCCCAATGGCTGCATATTTTGGAAATATTGGGTCCCTAATGGGAACTTTTCTGGGTGCAGCCAACGATTTGCCTTCACACCCAGAAAATATTTGTCCCTGATATGAGCACTTAGGCTCACAAACCATAGAAGATCATCTGTAGGCATACAAAGATGCCATGAACTGACACCAGATCCAACATCAAGACTTTGTGACCTGGATGTTCCCTCTTTCCCTGGGACATAATGAACTGAACTGGTACCTTAACCTGCCTGCCAATTCCATCAACAGTTGGTAGGACATGGAGGACACCTTCCTGGCTACCTTCTACATACATGTGGACCTAGTGTGGTCCCATAGCCAGTTCATTTCTATCAAGAAGGAACTGAATGATCCCCTTGCAGCATTTAACCATCGGTTCTAATGTGCCTTAAAGTGGTGCATGGGTCCCTTCATCCTATCCATAGATGTAACTATCCAAACCTATCTCCATGTGATGGACCCCTTCATTGCCAATCTCCTCTAGAGAACTACCGCCCTCGGCGACTAGGATACTTTGGCGAAGGTTTACAACCTGGCCCTAGAGTTGTCCCATGGTCTTAACAAATCCCTGGGCGGGATTGGGCAAAGCATGCCATTTAACAGGACACCCAGTGAAACTTCATATGCCAGGGGATACAACCCTAATCAGGAAATGGGTACTCCAGTGATGGCCATGAATCCCCCACCATCGTTGATAGACCAACAGGTCTGGGATGTGTATCCATCTCAAACTCAGACAACACCGGGTCTAGAATATATACCCTGGAGCCAGCCACAACAAATGCAACAACCATAGATACAACCGCCTAGAGTGCCTTTCTTTGAGTCATCTATGGCTGGAGGATTGCCACCCTCGACTCTAGAGAATGTTTCCACCTTCCTAGGGAACCAACAACAACAGTTGTCACACTATGACGTGAATACCCAGTTGACCGCCGAGGTTGAATCCCTTTGGCAAATGTTGTCTACATTGACTATGGACATGGGTCAACTGAAGGCGGGGTCCTTCACACCCCACAACTCCAATTCTTAGAGAGGGAATATTTTCTTTGGAAAATGAAACAACAATGCCAGAGGAAGAAATTTCAACAATGGGCCTCGACCCAATCAACAGTAATGGAACAACAATGCTAATGTCAGAGGTCTAACTTTGAACCAAAACACCAACCAGAGTGGTGCTGGACCATCCCATTTCATGCTAGTCACAGACTTCTAGCCCATGACCAACTAGTGTAGATTGCATGACACAGGCTCCCACAATGAGGTAAACTATGCCATGCTTGAGAAAGTCATCATAATTTCCCAGCTAGACAAACAACAAGCTTCTAATCCTACTCCCCAGAGCCTCCTATACAAGAGCCCACTCACGGTGCATTCACCTGTGAGACCATCTTCTTTAGGACAACCAGAGAAGATGAAGAGGAACTCAAATTATAGGGGTTCTTTGACGAATCTATTTCAGCCTTTGAGGCCAATGCCTTCACCAACCCACAGACTCCCTACAACACTCGGAGTCAAGTTGGTAAGGGACCAGTTTACATGACCACATCTCCCAAGGACACTCCTCTCTGGGATAACACAACTAATTAGTTTATCCCTCCAAAAGGCTCTGGCTCTAACCAAGCTAAGGACCTGGCCGAGGGAAGCCACTAATTTCTGAGAGGAAGGTTTGACATCATGAAGGCGTTAGAACAAAATACCACCTCCATCACCTTGATGAAGGTTTTAATTAACTATCCTGAGCATAAGAAGTCCCTTCTGAAGCTTTTGGGAAACTCAGAAGCTGTCAGTTGCCCACCCAAGATGGTCTCTTTTGACGACGCTAATGTGGCTGTCTTCTGGGGAAATAATGAAGATCTTCCCTTCCTGCTAGGTTTGAACATACAAGGAAAAAATATACACAACTGCCTAGTAGGTTCCGGGGCTTCGAGCAACATCATGCCTTTATCCATATGCCAGAAGCTCAGATTTTGACCCACCCTGTCTAACGGTGCAGTAATCCAACTGGATAAAACTACTGTAAAAATGATGGGTGAACTGAAGAATGTCCAGATTCAACTCATCCAAGACCCCAGGACAGCCAGCACAATTGACATCAAAGTGGTGGATATCCTAGAGAATTATGGGATGTTACTAAGTTGGAACTGGTCCAAGTCCCTGAATGGATACTTCTCGACCAACTTTTCCTACTTGTGGGTCCCCTGGGAGGGAGAATCTAATCAGATCTGGGTTGAAAGTGAGCCCTAGATGAGACAGACCCTCACCAAAGTCAGGAGGGTGAATGAAGTCCTCCTCTCTGAGACTTCCCTGGGGGTGTACCAACCCCTTGAAATCTTAACATTCAATTTCTCCCTAGGGGAAGACCCCATAGTTTTGCAGAGAACCCAGGACCTAGAAGAAAAATTGAGGGTTGAGGTTAAGTCTTAGGGTGCCATAGTGACCCCCGCCACACTCTTGTCTATCACTTGGTGCTAGGTGCACTACCAGAAACATTTGGAGCTAGAGTGTGAACCATGCCTTGTCGCTGCCACCTGACACATCAATGCCCTCTAGAAGAAAGAACACACTGCGGATTCCCCAGGACCCAGTGCTTCCACTAGCAACACCTTTTCAGTGCCAATTTCCTAGGAATCCAAATCAAAACTTCCTCCAAAGACCACTTCACCTTCCCAATCCCAAATAATGAACGATGACTAGTGGACCCTTAAGTTTGATGGGTCCCGATCCAAACAGGGTTGTGGGGCAGGAGTGGAGTTGATCAACCCACGGGGGAAATCCTTTCTCGCTTCCTATAGGCTACAGTTCAACTACATGAATAACATTACGGAGTACAAGGCTTTGGTCCTTAGACTCCTATTTGCACTAACAAAAGGAATCAATCACCTCCGGGCTCTAGGTGATTCAGAGTTGATTATTAAGCAGGTATGGAGTCAATACACCTATCACGACAAAAGGTTGGCTGCATACCGCAACTGGGCATGGAGCCTTATTAAGGATTTTGATGCATTTGGCATTGATCTTATTTCCTGGAGATGAAATTATGTCCCGGATGCCCTTGTTGTTTCTGCCAGCACGATTGAGCCAATGGCTGGCTCGCAACTTTGGAGGTTCTCCATTGAGATGATCCCCACCCCGTCCATTCAAGACAATGTCACCCATTTTTAGGTCTTTGAGGATGATCAGCATATCCTGGCCTTCATGGCCAATGTTGGTATCTTTGAGGACCAGATAGTGGAAGAGAGAGATCATGATGATACTAGACAGGGTGATGAAGATGATGGGATCATGGACCTACCAACCAACACCATTTTGAAAGGGATGGTCACACTTGAACAAATATTCAACTCGGACCCTCGGGGCTGGAAAAATATATCATCCTCCTCTAAGGGAGGAAAATTTGTGAAAATGAACATCAGCCAGCTCGGTGAAGAGAAACTGATACACATTGGCACCTCCTGCTCCCCTGAGGAGAAGGAGAAGATTCTTGCAGTTCTTCGAGAATACATTGACGTAATCACGTGGGGGTATGAGGATTTGAAAACATACAATACGTCCATTATGACCCATACTATCCCACTCAAACCTGATGCTAAGCCTTTGTGACAAAAGCAAGGATCGGTCAACCCACTAATAGAACCTCTGATTTATCAGGAGGTCCAAAAACTACTGTCAACCTAGATAATCTTTCCAATCTGACACACTACGTGGGTTTCCAACTTAGTCCCTTTGAGGAAGAAAAGTGGCAAGATCCACCTTTGCGTGGATTTCCAAAATTTGAACAAGGCCTCCAAGAAAGACAATCATCCTCTCCCCTCATTGGATGAGGTATTGCAAATCATAAACGGATCGCAAATGATTTCCTTCTTAGATGGGTACTCCAGGTATAACCAAGTCATGGTTAAATTTGAAGACAGAGACAAAATGATGTTTACCACCAAGTGGGGAACATTTGCCTACCAGAGAATGCCCTTTGGATTGATTAACATAGAGGCCACATTTCAAAAGGCTATGGACATTATGTTTGAAGGCGTTCTAAACTGGTGTATAATCATCTACATGGATGATTTGACCGTCTTTTCTCAGGACAAGTGTGATCATTCCACCCACCTCACCCAGATTTGTGAGAGATGTCGCCAGTATGGAATATCCCTCAACCTTAAGAAATGTATATTCGGGGTCACTGAAGGGAATTTTCTCAAGCATATTTTCTCTGAGAAGGGTATATCCATTGACCCTGAGAGAGTTGAAGTGTTGCTAAACCTACAAATGCCTGGCATCAAGAAAGAAATGAGATCTTTCTTTGGAAAGATCAACTTTGTCTGGCAGTTCATCACCAGATTTGCCAAGATCGTAAAGCCACTAAACAAAATGATGAAGAAAGATACCAAAATTGAGTAGAGCCCTGAAGAAAAGTGGGTGTTCGCCCAGATTAAGCAAATGATAATGGAGGCACCAGTTATGGCTAGTTTGGACTACTCCCTCCCCTTTTACATCTATTCCTTTTCTTTGCCACACTCTGCCGCTACAGTTTTGACCCAAAAGGTCAAAGTGGAAGAATGAATAATAGATTTCGTGAGCTCCCCCTTTAAGAATGTCAAAGTTTGGTA
The DNA here is from genome assembly GCA_018584345.1 of Thuja plicata. Lineage (NCBI taxonomy): Eukaryota > Viridiplantae > Streptophyta > Pinopsida > Cupressales > Cupressaceae > Thuja > Thuja plicata. The sequence continues at coordinate 1,420,301 of MU226894.1, forward strand.
TTCAGCTTTGGAAAAATAGTCCTTTACTCTCGTTCACGCTGTGAAGAAATTCTGACATTATATTCTCCGGAGTAAGGTGCATGCTATCATCCCAGACCAGGTAGTAAAATCTCTGCTGATGTAGAGTGAGTTGGGTGAGAGACGGGGGAAATGGATGGCCATCCTACCGAAATATGATTTGGAAATGCAACCCATGAAGATAGTCTAAAACCAGGGACTATATAGAGCAATGGCAAAGGAGACTCCCCACATTGAATTTCAGACATATATAGTGGAGTCCATCACTCAGGATCCATGGTATATAGACTTGGTGTAACTATTGTTGAATAACAAATGCCTAAAGGGATTGCCTCCCAACAAACATCGTGCCTTGTGGTTGAAAAGCACACACTTAATGATAAAAAATGCCACACTTTTTCATAGGAATTATGAGGGAGTGTACCTCTGATGCATTGATAGGGTTCAAGCTATGAAGATAATTGAAGAATTTCACAGACAATTTGGAACTAGGCATGGCTCAGCTGACGCCACTATCCATTAGATCCTTCAAGCCAGATACTTTTGGCCCTATGTCTTTAAAGATGTCTACACTCACGTCCAGAAGTGCCAAACTTGTCAAACCGTGGTACATCATGAGCGGAACCTAGCTATGCCTTTGCAGCCGGTCTCTGAAGCTAGACCTTTTTCCCAATGAGCATTTGACTTTATCAGGGAAATCAACCCCAACTCATCTGCCTACCACTGGTACATTCTAACTATGACCGATTACTGCACCTGGTGGTTCGAAGCAATACCTTATAAAAACAATATGGCAGATGTAGTTATAAAATTCCTGGAAGAAAACATCATCACAAGATTTAGAATGCCCTTTGTTATAGTATGTGATAATGGTCCAGATTTTTCTTTAGCACAATTACTTGAATGGACCTATGACTAGAAGATCACTCTAAAGTTTTCCAGCAACTATTACCCCCAAGGGAATGGTGTTGCTGAATCAACCAAAAAAAATTTGTTTGAAGTGATCAAGCACCTATTAGAACAGAATCCCCGGGACTGGCACCAAAAGCTGAGTTTCGCCCTTTGGGAGGATCATATTCACATTAAGGCTGCCTTAGGGACATCCCCATTCCATCTGGTTTACGAACAAAACCCATTCTTCCCCATTAACTTACAAATCCCAGTTTTACATTTCATACAGGAATTCAACAACTGAGACAATATCATGGAGGTTCGGCTCCTAAATCTGGTGCAAATGGAAGAACAAAGAGATGCAGCCCTAGAAAATTTTGTGCATCACTAAGCAGTAGTGAAATGATGGTCTGACTAGAGAGCCCAGTATAAGGCCTTTCATATTTCAGACTTGGTCCTCTTGTGGGATAAAGCCCGGGAAAAGAAAGGGAAACACACCAAATTCCAATGACTCTGGCTCAGACCATACTTGTTCTCAGAGATCTACGGGGCAAATACTTATTGCCTCAGTACCATGACCGGAGAAGCCATTCCATTTCCTGTCAATGGAAAATTTCTCAAGCATTATTTCGAATGAGGTGAGTTTGTCCAGAACTGTACTATGTGTAAATTTTGCTCGCTTGTAAATATCTTTCTTGGTGCCTTGTTTGGGGTGCCTTATAAATAGCTTTGTTGGCTGTCCTCTGGGACCCCCCCTTTTCTTTTTGTTTTGTTTTCAGCTTTGTTCTTTTTTTTCTGGGTCCCCGCCATTTTGTTCCCCCTTCTTTTTGTTTTGTTTTCGGCTTTGTTCTATTGTAAGCATGGTGGAATTGGTCCGGTCTTCAGAGTTATTTTGAAGATGGGTAACAGGCTATGAGTAATCTTCATCGGGTTCATCCCTAGAAGTCTGGAAATTAGTTAAATCAAAATATGAAGGAACAAGTAATCGGACACACCGAGAGTAGATCGGTCGCACTAGTTTGTTGGCCCCAAGTTTAAAAAACATTCAAAATTCTTCCCGGGTCTAGAGTTTTTCTTCCCTATTTAGCAATTTGAAGTAGATGGAAAGGTGAAAGAAGTATCGCCATTAAAATTACCTAAGCTTAAGCTTAATGGTGAAAGAAGTACCACCCTCCCATCTAGAAAAGAATAAAATGAAGAGAAAAGACAAAGCGGAGAAATTCTGGTATCGAGGTGAAACAAGAAAATTTGACGATTTTAGATTGATGTATCTAGTGCCTCTTCTCTACTTCTCCTAGAGGTCATTGGCTTGATTTTCTTTTAAATTACACACTTCACAATTGACAAAATACCATGGATTGAATCATGTATGGGCCATATTTTCTCAAACGCTTCCCACCTTGCGAGCAGGATGCTCCGAGTAACGATTGGTTCCATTTTTGCTAACCAGAGATTCCACCATTCTCAAATGTGCTAAGGCATTCATCCCAGATAGTCACCATTTTTTATGCCCTGCATACTAGTCCCTACATTTTGTGGGAAAAATGTTGAGTCCCCTCTTTTTTCTTTGGCTCTTGCCTTGTCCTCTGTTTTCCTTCTTTCCTTCTTCGGGCTTTTCTTCCCGCGAGGTTTTTTTTTTTTTCTTTTGTCTTTTGTGTCTCTGAGACCTGGTCTTGGATTTTTTTTTTCTTTCCAGAGCTGAATTCTAGACTCTGGGATTCTCCGCCATGATGTCTTCTCCTCGCGAATAGATATGGTTGCGTAGAATCCCCAGTATCGGAGTCCGGAGGTCTACCTATTTTGGAGTTCCCGGAGAAGAGGGTAACTTGTTTTTACCTTGGGTATAAATAGAAATTACACGCCATTGTTACAATTATCATGATTAAAAACACTTGTGCATTCAAAGTGATTCAAAGCGAATTAAGGCAATTTTAACCTAGGAATTACTCCATGCTTAGTGGACAATTTACAGTTGATTTGAGGTGTTTGTTCGTGATCGATTGAAGGTAGGAATTGTTGTAGGAGTGCTCCTAGTGTGCTTCTTCCCTATTGTTCTTTGAATTTCTAGGTACGCTCTTGGCTTATTCTCTGGTTTCTTGTTTTCTGTGTTTTCCTCGTTGTTGCCTTTTGTTCTTGGTTTTTGTTTCATTCATTTTGCTAGTTTTCTGTCTGTGCTTTGTGTTTTTTTGGTTCGCCTCCCATTGGTGGGTTGGATCTGCCAGAGGGTTGTCCACCCTCTGTGCAATTGTAAGCTAGTGTTAATAACGTGTGGTCTTAGGGTAGTTTTCATATGTATGTAAATGTTGTTAAAATCTATAAAAAGCTTGTAAATGCTATATTTTTGATGTATATATGTTTGGCCCTCTGTGATTTTATTTATATATATTGTATATCCTTCTGAGTTAGCGAGTTCCTCATGCCTTGTCATGTGTTTTCACTCGCCAGGCCAAGCTTGTTGAGATAGAGTCACCATGGCTGGAACTTGGCACCTCGTTGGTTCGAGCCATGGCAGCTTTCTCTCTCCTCTGTCGCATCACCTTAATGGCAGGATTAATTTCCCACGAGTGGGCATTCATACCATGTCCCACCTGGCATTTATGTTACCCCATGTCGGCCCACTTGTCACCATTAAAGCCTTTATGTCACCTATCACCTAACCACGTGCCAACCCATGTCAGCCGAGTACGATTCCCCTCTGGTCACATCGGCATGGCAATGACTAGTTTATCTGGGCTCTGGGTCCCAAGCAATCCCTGGTCCTGCATTTCCCCTTGTCATTTGGTTCAATTTACCCAGAGTTTTGTTCACATCTATTACAAGTATTCCAGGACCTTTTTATATGCTAACACTTGTTGAACAAGTGTAGGGTGATGATGATTTCCCCGGAGTTCTAATATTCTTTTATATGTATCACGTTCTAACAGTTCTCCGGTCTTGCAGGTTGCAGATAAGTTGAACAAAGATGTCTGAAGTAATCACCCCTCCTTCCAGCCCAGAGTTGCCTACCACTTCCACCCAGGTGGACACCAAAACCAAAGCTGAAAGGTTGTTAGCAAAGCTTCCATTGACCTCCAAATATCCAAAGGAGGGTTCCCTTGTGGGATCAAAGATAGAGTCTAGAGTTCAAGAAATAATAGACACAGGGCCCAGACCTGGGCGGAAATACAAGGCTTGATTCAAGCCATTTATAGATTGAAGGCCATCGGAGACAATCTGGCCACTCAGATAGCCACCTCCAGCATCATCAAGGTGGAAAACTTCCCATGTTTGGTGCAATTGCCAGAGTTAATACTCCAGTTGGAAACATTGTACAATGCACCAACTCAAACTGTCATACGTCTAGATCCCCATCCACCACAGTACCCAGCAACAATCGTCACCCTGGACGTAGAAAATTTTGCCTTGGGGCTGGGGATACGACAGTTCAATGGGTCCATTATCCAGAATCGGGTCTAGATGTTACAAGAGTTCGAGGATGCTGCCCTTATCTCCCAGCAACATCTCAATAGCCATTGGTTGAAAATCCCAAAGAGGGATTGCAGGAGGATGAAGTTGGAAATTCCCCGCGAGGAGTTCAAAGAGCCCATTTAGGTGGGCATTGTATTATTATGCAGGATCTTTGGATTACCCCATGCCTAGGATTTCTTGGCATGGATGTACTAATTTCTATACAACATCACCACTCATAGTTAGACCTTCAACTAGGCGGCCCTCATCCAATCACGTGGACAAATAGCTAAAGGGCATCATCCAGAATTCCAAGTTTTACATGACATCATACATACTGTGGGCACTAGCTCAACAAAGACTGGCTTTTCCAGGTTTTGGAATGGTTGGGGAACTCAAAAATGGGCCAGGCCAGGTAACACCATGGGACCATTATCCCCAAGTCCAATGGGAATTCAGTATCTCAAATTTATACCAGGTAAAAAATGCTTTTTTTTACCACAACATCCTAACACTTACACAGGATTCCAGGTACCAACTACCTCAGGTGAAAATGAACCTAGTCAACACCTATGGCTGCTATTTTATTCAATACCAACATCACACTTACATTCGGGTGACCGGCTTCTCTGGGAAGCCTCATCTTCTTCCCCGGTATTGCAGGGACAAAATTATTCTTTTAGAGTTCTGCTGGAAGATGATGGATCTACACGCCTTCTTTACATTAAAGAAGGTCATCAACAGCCCATTCCCATTCTCATGCGGGAATTATACATGTAGCCTCACCGTAGCCTAGGAGGCACATAGTGAATTCAAAAACTTGGGGCTGGTGGAATTCCACCATGCCCGGAAGAACTACGATCCTCTCGGCAAGATTGCCGCAGCACTCCCCTGGGCATCCCCGCCACATGAAGTAGATATTGAAGACTTTTGGGTGGAATGCCAGGATAGTTTTGATCTTCGGTCCCAACAACATTCATAGATGAGCAAGGGGCTCATGAAGGTGCTTGACCTTTGGACTTTCCCAAAGGGATTTTCAGATGACAGGCCGCTTCCAGCATATAAAGAACAAGGACTAGACAAACTAGATCTCCCTCTGGTGGACTGGGCCACCCCTAAAGACCTAACAATTGAAGGGGTATGTCACCCCATTCTAGAATAAATTCACCAATATTTTCCCGTGTGTGCCCTAGGAGCACCTGGAAGAAACAAATGGCTCGTAAGGCCGCTTGCTCTTCAGTCGGTGCCAGACCTTCCTCATCTTCCGTGGCTGTCGAATCAAGAACGAGCAAAGGAAAAGAGAAAGAGGGAACTCCAACCAAGGTTCCTCCCCAATTTCCCACCCTTCTAATGGCTTAGCTACATCAACAAATGGAGTTGGCAAGGCTGGCCAGCCAGCAAATAACTATGCAAGTATGCTTCGGCCTCCTTGTAGCTCCAATGGCATCTGCTCACCCGACGAGATCCCCGTCGTTGGCTACAATGATGAGCAAACAAACTTTCACTAAGGTAGAGTCAACTAGTATTCTACACACCAATGCTCCACTGACGAGAAAGAAGAAGAAGAAGGTGACCCCTACACCAAGAACAGCCTCTAGTCCTGGTATACCGGAGGTGCCCCCAGTAGATGTTAGTTCAGACTCTCCCGAACTGGAAGATATTTCTGACTCCTCACCCCCACACAATGACTTCTATGACACTTTCTTGGTGGAGGAACTCATGGACCTCCAACAAGGTATAATTCATGCGGTGGAGGAAATCACTGCTCAGGATAGGGAAGAGGCCCCCATACAAAAGGAAATCCCAGAAGAAGAGGATACATCAGAACAAGAGGCCTGAGAGGAGGCACAAAAGGAGCCTGAGCAGGAGAAGATACCGGTCCAAGAGACTGAAGACACACCAAGGAAACCCAAAAATGAGCAACTGATGGTTGAGTAACCTAGACCCACAAGATCAACCGTACCCTTGATCATCACACTCCAAATGCCTTTGGTTACTCTGGGAAATTAGGTGCCCCAGAGCACATTTGGTGAGGTACTGATGGTAGCCACACTGTTAAAATTTGGCCACAGATCCCACCCACCCCTAGAGGATATTCTAGTGGAGGGAAATGTTCCAATAGATGAGGCCGATGAGGCCCAAGCCTAGCAGCAGAAGATTGATTAGGAAGCCCCAGACAATGAAAATGTAGAATCTGCTGACGTCGGGATGGAGGAAGAAGTCCTTGAGGATACAGGAAATGTTGAGGTCAGAGAAAAGGCTCTAGATACTACAATAGAGGACACCAGCATGGCAGAAAATAGTAGAAATCCTGGAGAACAAGAAAAGGAACAAGAACAAGAGAGGGAGAAGGAGCCTGAAGATAATGTACATTCTAGGAATGTACCACCAGAATCCAAAAGGAATCTCGATGAACAAGTCTTAGCAGTGAAGATGCCCTAGCCGCCCCAATGGCTGGTCAAGTTAATGAAAAGAAAGGCCCCGGTGGCAGCATCAGGCGCTACACTCTCGTTGGCTGAGATGATGGTTAGAAATGGAAAGGCCCAAAAGCCCAAGAAAGCATGGAAAGTCCATACTCTCCAGACTGGTCCAATAGGAAGCACAGTTGAGACTATCGCAACACCCCCTCTAGGTGTAGATGCGGTGGCCATAAGGCCCAAAGATTATAAAATAATAGAAGTGGCACTGGGGAGGATAGAAAAATAGGGTGAACTGGACTTACTGAAAGAAGCCACCAAGGCAAAAGAGGCCAGATACATCAAGCAGGGCCAGAAGTTGAAGGAGGAAAGAGAGACAAATTCCAATCTCCTTGCGCTTCTGGCAGAACTAGCATGGCCTTTGGCTGAGGTCCATCCCAAAACCCCTTCCTCTAGATTTTCGCTTGCGTAGGGTGACGTGGGCTCTCTATGGATTATGAAGAAGAAAACACAAGCTGTAGATGGGTGGGCCATCGAGAAAGTAGCTACCATGAGACAATTTCTAGCAGCATCCCTCCCAGACCTTTATGGGTTTGACACTCTTCATAGCCAGGCAAGAGGCTCTGCTCTTATATGGGAGTAAGATTTAGAAAAGTGTGAAAAATGGAAGGCCAGGCTGGAAGAAATTCACAGCATAGGAGAAGAAGTCACCACAGAGGTGGGGATTTTGGGAGATGAATCGTATGATTCTCTCCAGGCCCAGTGCTCCAAACTTGTCCTCAGGACTAAGGTATGCAAGGAACTGGTAAAGGCCTTGAAAGAGAAGGTGGCAGTGGCCCAATACCCCTTGGGCCTATTCCAAGCATTCATGGCTAGATTATCGCAAGTCGATCCCTTCACCTTTGGGACATGCACCCTGGAGGACTATGTCATTAGCAAATCTGATGAATGGATGGAGTCCCTGTATCCACCTGCAAAAGATTTTGACCAAGGTAGGTTATCAAAAATGTCCAAGACAATGATTTGATCACATGACGCCATCAAGATGGTAGATGAATTCTGGAGCGGGGCTGGAGATGTTGAGGAAGCATTGGAGGTTGTTCACAGTCAGTGGGATAGTATCAGAGACATAGATGAAGAAAGCATAGGCCAAGTATTGGAGTCTTGGGAAAAATCATAAGGAACAATAAAGTTCTCCGGAGTCTGGAGAATCTCATCAGAAGATGTATTTTTGTATTCATGCATTCTTTCGAAACTCAAGTTCCCGGATCCAATCAATTTTGTTTTCTTTAAAGTGACCCGTGTCCTGGTTCCCAAAGCCGACCGATCACTTTCAAGGTAGTTAATAAAGGATGTCAAAAAGTAGGTAACGCAACAAGGCACGTCGGCTTGACAAGAAGGTTTTGACAGATGGTCTTCCCAAGGTGCCACTTCAATGTTACACCTAGCACCTCAGAGACAGGGCATTTTTTTCCCATTTATGAGGCATGTAGGCTCGATCCCCGGGGGCTCAGATTTCTCCTTTTCTCCTCTTGGCTCTCTCCTCGAGGCTGATTCTTCCACTCCTCTCTTCTTGTCTTATTCTTCTGACATGTCAGACCTTTTCCATCTCGAGGTCTTTTGTAGCGTGGTGCAGGTAGTACTGGCCACCAGAAAATAGTATTATATTGTAAGGTGTAAAATAAATTAGGTTAAGTTTTAGGTCAAAGTCTTGTGTATAAATAATAAGTCTGACCTCATTCCAAGGGTTGAAAAAATTGATGATTTTGCAGTCCATAGATAATAGAAATTTGGTTTCTCTCAGTTCTTAGTTGTAGAGCTGAATTCTCCTTAGTTGTTAGAAGCTTTTAGTAGATAGATGCTCCCCTGGAGCCACCATTGTAACACACACCAGTGCTTGCTGGAAGATATGTTAATGAAGAAGGAAGGGTTATATCAATGAAGTTGTTAGCATTCTAATCTCTAGGTTAACGGTATTTTATGCTTTGTGTTCTTCATGTCCTTTGATTTGATACTTCAAGTAGATTAACAACATCCCTTTCCTTCACTATTGATCAAATATGAGCTGATGGTACTATATTTCTTCAGTATTTAGTGTAGTGTGTTAGAGCATTGTCGATGTTTTTAATGTTTAGTATAACTATAGGTAGATGAAATATTTCTAACTCTGTGGTATCTTTTGAAATTTATTTGTCAAATGAATGTGCGCTTGTAGGAAACCCCACTTACTTGAATCCCTGGAGAAGATGAGTTAAGATAACCAACTATCCCCCTCAAAAAAAATAGTCACATTTCCCAAGTGAGCCCCCGCACTATCGAGACCCGACTCTCATGTGCTTGGAGGCCCGAGGAATCTCATTTCCCCAGACAACCTTTACAGGCAAAGTTGGCCGGTACCCCGGTAGCCGGTGACAACTTACATTTGTTGGTGGACCTGGTCACAAAGTCCCATCAATAGGCTTATGATCATATTGAATGGCCTTTTATTCTTTCTATGCTTCATGCTCTGGGTTTTGGCCCTAGATTTCTTTAGTCTATGCAGATGATTTTCAGGGATGCCTCTGCTTGCATCACCATTAATGGCAGACAGTACTCTACCTTTGGGCTCTTCAGATCCATTCAGCAAGGATGTCCTCTTCCTCCTGCCTTATATGTTCTAGCAGCCAAGGGCTTTGGCTACTTGTTAGTCCATTCTATTTCTCTGGGCCATGTTCATGGGATTTCTTTACCCAATACCACTCAATAGTTGGTTAACGACCATTTTGGTGATGATTCTTTTCTCACTCTTGCAGAGGATGAAGAAAATATCAAGGCATCCTTGCATTGTTTAGACACTTTCTATCTGGCTTTAGGCTCGGCCATTCAATGACATAAAACCTTGTGCTACAGGCAGTCTTCCCTTCCTAACCCGTCTTGGTTTTCCCAGTTTGGTTGGTCCAAGATTCAACATGGGAAAATTTTTTGATTCCTTGGTATACCTTTTTATTTTCAATCTACTTCTACTGAATTATAGAATGTTGTGCTTGCTAAAATTAAAAAGAAGCCTACCTATTGGATTACCAAGCCACTCTCGCTCACTGGAAAATTCTAGATTTTCTCTAAGGTTTTGGCTGCTACTCATGTGTACTATTCTTCATGTTGGGCTCCTTCAAAGGCCTCCTATAAGAAGCTCAAGAAATTGTTGAGGGATTTTCTTTGGGCCTCTGGTGCTAATCACCATGGATTTCATAGAGTTCCTTGGGAATTTTGTTGTCTCTGTAAGGCCTCTGATGGGCTTGGCTTACTTGATACTTAGAAGCAGGGCCCGGCCCTCTGGGAAAAATGGGTCATGCATTGTCTCACAGGAAATGAGGCCTGGAAAGTATTGCTTCGGCATTGCATTTATTTTGGGTATCCTTTGCACAAACAAGCATGGAAAGGGATTGGCTTTCAAACCATCCTAGTTATGAAGCACCCTGTTCAAATCCAAGGTACCTTTTTTGCCAAAATCATTTGGAGAGGTTGGGAAGTTGTCAAGTCTTGGCTTCCCTGGGTTGACAATGGCTTCTGGGATGGGCTTTCTTTCAATCAACAGAATATTTGGTGGTCCCCACTTTTTGCACAAGGCTTTCCTCTGGCCAGAATCCAGGGTATCAGTGCTGTTTGTTTTCACAAATGAGGCATTCAAACACCAAAGGATTTGTTTTCCAAATCCACCATGAGTCTTCACTCTTGGGATGATCTCTGGACTCAATTCCAGCTCACTCGCCCAGACCCTTAGACTTTTTAATTTCTTGTCTCTGTTATTCCACCACATCTCCTACACAAAATTGGAATTTAGTCAGTTAAACCTTGGTGGAAAGATTGGAAATGGTACCCTGATACGCCATTTACCAACTACAAACCCAAACTTGGATACTCTTGGCTTGTGCCTCATTTCCCTATGGTGGATTCTCTCAACCATCATTGGCATCTTTATTCTTCCCAGAAGACTTGGAGCTAGCGTTTCCGCACTATTTGGGATGCTATCACTGAACCCAAAATTTCTCATTTTGCTTAGTGTCTGCTCTACCAAGGTCTACCCTTAGGAGCTCGACTTTGGCACTTAGGTGTGCCTGACCCTAAATTCCCTTTTAATGGGCACCTTGAAACCATTTTACATATTTTTTGGTTCTGTTGTCGGGCCTAGAACTACTGGAGATGGATTCATAGTTTCTTTATGCCATTTTTTCCTGAGCCTTTCTCTTGGCATATGGCTCTCCTTGGTGACTCTCCCAGAATGCCTTCCTAGTATACCCAGATTTGGCATAGTTTCAGGATGGAGATTTGGTTTTCCTTATGGAAAGACTGTAATGCTGTTATTTTAACTCACAGCTTTCTGGATATTAATGTTTCTCTCTATGCTAAGGCATGCTTATGTAATAATGTCATGATGCAGATTCAAGTACAAGATGACAAGGTGGCCCTTGAGGTCACCCACTTGTCGGAGCTACTACAAAATTGGGGTAATGCCCCATGTACTGTTGCTTGGGTGCTGCCAAATTCTCTCTCTATTGACCGTACACCACCATGGGGCTGACATCATAGGAGTGCCTGGGTGAGGTGATCCAGAACACCGCACTCTTAGCATTGTCGCTCTGCCTCTCCTCCTGATATGAGGGCCTCAGATGTTATCTGGCCTCTGGTGCTTGCCTCTATTGTTGCTTGGTCATCAAACACTATTCCTATGTGGCCTCCCGCCCCTTCTGATAAGATCCCCCACCTGGCTCTGGAAATTTCTTTCAAGAAGGAGGAAGGAGAAATGGAAAAAGAAGAAATTGATGATGGGTGGTTGCTTCCTGACCAGACCCCTGGGCCCAATGTTTGGGGCAATCCGAATGATAAAATCCTCCGCCCTCTTTTTCTATTGCTCTCGCAGCCTGAGGGCTTCTTATATGTTTTTTTTTTTATGAATAGTTGTTTAATTCTGGCATGAAGCCGAGTGACTCTTTGCGGGGTAATTTTTTATCCCCTGAGATTTTTTGTGAATACTGTACTTTGTTATATTATTAATAGTAAAGGCCTCTATTCATCAAAAAAAAATATTAGGACTAACACAAGAAGTGATATTAGAATGAAGATCAGGTGTCCCATGTAGAAGGATAAACCCTATTACCTTAATCTTGATGAGGCACTCCTTAGGAATCTCAACATCTGAGAAGTCAGGCACCATTCCTAATTGGTTTGACTTTAGGGATCAATTTACATATACTTGGACTTTGAAGTCTACATTGTGCAATCCCCACTTTCAAGTCTTCTTAAAATAGAATTTTCTAATTATCTAATTTGGTGTTACAAAGAGTTGTCTTGGTGATACTTTGGCCATCATAACATATTGATGTTATTTAGTAGTGAGATAGTAAGATTGATTGGTGGAACATCTGTGATCGTATTTTAGTACTTTATGATATTTGTGATATTCATGTAAGTGCATGTGTTAGGTCTCTTTCAGTCATATCTTCTAGGAAGTTATAAAATTATCTTATTTGGGATATCATGATTTTACTTTTCTCTTTGGGAGCTCCTAGTGTTGTAGTTGTTATTTGATTGTGTGAGGGTCATGGATGATCTTTAGTTAGGATTTTTTTTATCATAATGTCATTGGTATCTTTATATCAAGCTTGTATGCGATATTTGGCAATGATGTGATATTTTCCTTGAAGTGCCTTAAATTTTTTTTTTGTTGTGTTAGCAATGATATCAATGGACTTGGGAGTAGACATGTCCATTTGAAGTATATGATATTCGGCCAGGAAGATGTACATCAGAATATCTTGTAAATTTCTTGATTATTTGTCATAATTTTGGTAGTAATTGTATGTAACTTATTCTAGTATCAAGTATAATATTCATTTGATTTGGGATCCTCTTGCGATTGTAGTGTCTAATTGAATTTTATTTGGCATGAGATAGTCTATTTAGTGTTCAAGATACAAGATAGACTTGGATGATGATGTAGATCTTTTATTTTGTGGGATTTCTTATTGAAGCATAATTCTTTGATGGTTTTTCACTAGAAATGTCAAGGAGCCTCCACCGTGAGTTGGATGAGAGTTTGTGGAGATTTTAGCATAAGACCAATGAGGAGATTTTTCATTGAGACTCTATGACTCAATGCATCTATAGAGGAGAAATAATCTACCCACTCTTTGTTCACTTTGAGAAGAATTATTTAAGAGCTATTACCCACCTAGTTACTTAGATTTATTCAATTTTTTGTGGTTTACTTTTTCATCAAGATAATTCTTCATTATTAATTGTTAGTTTTGGATGACTTGTTTGAGGGTTACTTAACATGGTGTTATTTTCCTTTTACCTTCTGATGTGCATACATTTTTTATGGAGGATGATTTTCTAGGAGTGTAGGGGGTGATTTCAAACACATTCTCTAGTGGTGGTGATTGTTATTAGTTTGATATTCCTTCAATTAATAATCTTGCATTTGTTTATTGATTTATCGATCATGCTTTTGACCATAGGGCTGAATCATTAGATGTTATTAAATATTTCTTGTTTGGGGTTTGTTAGGGTTTAGGCAGATATAAGCAATAAATAATATTAAGATAATTCAAAAAATAAGAGAAAAAAAAATACAATAACACAATAATTTAACATGGTTCACCCAATGTGGGCTACATCCACAAGAGAAACAACTCCCCACTTATTTTATCATCCAACGATGAGTGAATTATAGTTTGATCTTTTCACATTACACCATCGCTTATCTATAGGACTTTTAGGTGTTTTACGAATGTCAGTTACAAAGGTTAGTTAACAAATTAACCTAAAAAACATGTTGAGTTAATTAAAAATGCTTGACAATTTAACCCAAAAAATTCCCCCGGTGAGGATATGTGATGAGTGTACAATACTTTCCTGATCAGTCACTACATACCAACAATCTCCCACTTGGAGACTGATTAGGCTCCACACCTAAACAATCTTCCATGGTGAGATGGATCTTGTAGCAACACCACTACCTGTGTAGCTCCCACTAGATTGATGCACCTAGACTTGACTGTTTCTCATTTCCATGAGTATCATGCTTGACAACCAACAAAAACTAAGTAGGAAGTCAATTTCTCTTGATTTATTTCAATGGTCAACATATCTGTAGGATTCTTGCTAGTGTGTATCTTCTCTAGCTTCAGTTGTCTGTCCTCTAAAAATAAGCATATGAAATGGTACCAAATGTGTGTGTTTGGAATTAGAATGAAGGGCTAAGTTATTTGCAAGATGAATCACACCCTAACAGTCACTATGCATCTTGATATGCTTGCGTGTCTTACCCAATTCCTCCATAAACCTCTATAACCAAATCATCTCCTTGCTAGCCTCTGTAGAAGCAACATATTCTACTTCTATTTCTAAAAGTGCTACAACCTTTTGCGATTCTAAAATCTAGTTGACCGTTGTGCCACCTATAATAGAAACATACCATGTAGTGCTCCTCCTATTATTAATATCTCCTGCTAAATCTGAATCAACATAGCCTTGTAAAGTGGAATAAGAGCCTCCAAAATATAAGAACTGAGTTGTTGTACCTTTCAAATATCTGAGGATCCACTTTGCTACATTCCAATGCTCTTTTCTAGGATTTTTCATATGCCTACTCATGAGTCCTAGTACATGTGCAATATCTGGCCTTGTACACACCATAGCATGCATCAAGCTACCAAATGCTAAAGAGTATGGAACCTTAGATGTATACTCCATCTCCTCGCATGTCTTGGTGCTCATTTCTTTGGACAATTTATAATGACTAAGAAAATGTGTGCTGACTAGTTTTGGATCATGCATCTGAAATTTTTTCAACACCTTTTTTATGTAATCACTTTGAGACAATGTCAATGTATGATTTTTCCTGTCCCTAGTTATCCTCATACCAAGGATTTTTTTTTTGCACCCAAATGCTTCATAGAAGATGATTGTGGTAATTTATTTTTAAGTTCATTTATATGATGCATATTAGACCCAACAACATGCTTGTCATCAACATATAATAAGATAATTTTAGGAATAACAATCCACCAACACAACTAAGAGGGGGTGAATCAGTTGTGAGACAGATTATTAAACATAAAACTTTATAAACCAAAATTTTAATCCAAATGATAACACAGTAAATGCAACACCATAAAAAAATCCTTTGTTGTCAAGGAAACCCTACTAAAGGTAAAACCCCGGTGAGAATTAACACCCACAAATAGTATACTGAGAGTATAGTATCCCTATTATAAGATTTATCCATGTTAGGATCTTATTAATGCATTATAGTACATAGTCCCAGTTAAAGGACAGGCCCTATTAGGATTCAAGAGAAAAATAGGCTCACTTCCCAAGCACACTGCCTAAAGAATGTTAAATATACCTTTAGGACTTACTATCTAAAATACAAGTGTATATGAAATATACAATCCAATGAACTGTTTGATAGCAACTATCTTTGCTTGATCACTTCCAATTACATCTCTTAATCATAGCCTCTTCTCTACATTGAACATGCTTTGCACAAAAAATCTCCTAGCTTCCACATTTCGTTCTAACCACACTCTCCACAAAAGAGAACAACTTTCTTTTATATAAGTTTACAATAAGCAATTAGGTCATCCAATTAAGACTTCCCCAATGCACAAATAATTACATAACCCCTTGCTAAGATATACACAGTACTTATAACAATTAAACATCAATTACAATCTATCAAATATAATCCAAGATACGCAATCCACGCTCGCCATCCATAATACACGCTTCATCTCTGAAGTCAGCCCCAAATAGGTCTTCTCCAGAACACACGCCACATATGACATCACCAAGAGTCTTGCGACCCAAGAATCATAAAAAACATTCCTCAACATTTATTCTGTCATTCCTCAAGCTCGCATAACATGAATCGATATTGCGCACAAGTTATCCTCAAAACTCAGAGACTAACTCTGTCACAGTTCACTGTCACTGTCCAGTACCCAGTCTTCACTAAAACAATTGTAACTTAATCCATCTGCAACATTAAGCCGAGCGACCTCAGACATATGATCACAACACATCCCTGTATATATCCTCATCTTCACATTCACTGAATGAACCATACAGTACATGTACACTTCTGTCAATCATCTAAGAAACAATAATAACCAGTCTGTTCTATCTCATCATTAAAATATGTTGACATCAGTGACAAACTATGAATCCCTACAACTACAATAGAAACCAATTCAAAAAATCTCCCCTTTGACATTGATCGAAACATATTAGAAAATCCATCAATCCAAAAAGTACTTATCTCAATACAATCTTCTCAATATCCTCTTCACAACTCTCCCTAAAACAGTAGGGATTTTCCATAGTCTCTCTTCATAAAATCTCTCCCCTTTGAAATAAATGGAAAAGGGTTTAATTACTCTACTTCTAACCATCTTTCCTCCACAAGGTGTAGCTTTTTCAAATCTTCATGCCTGCAACAACCAGGTGCATAATCACCCAAATGTGTTCTATATTATTCTTGTGATCACTCCCCCTGAGGAGTAGATCCTGTTAGTAATAATTGAGAGGGGGGGGGGGGTGAATCAGTGGCCTAAAAAATATTCCAATAATCAACCC
>MU226894.1:1436837-1455340 GCA_018584345.1 Thuja plicata
TTATCTAGAGTATACCGATCAATCCAATTAAGTTAAGTGTAATGCAAAACACTAAAGTAATGACTCATAAACACATTGACACATGGATTTTTAACGTGGAAACCATGTTAAGGGAAAAACCACTTGGGACTCGTAACCCAAAATTTTCACTCTTCTGAAGTGAGCTCGGTGAAGAGCCAACC
The DNA here is from genome assembly GCA_018584345.1 of Thuja plicata. Lineage (NCBI taxonomy): Eukaryota > Viridiplantae > Streptophyta > Pinopsida > Cupressales > Cupressaceae > Thuja > Thuja plicata. The sequence goes on from MU226894.1 coordinate 1,437,020, forward strand.
CTATTAAAAGTTACAAACACACTATTAGGTGTGACCTTGTTAGAGGATTTAAAATTTTAGTCTGTCACTTGATATCAAGCACCTTTATGCTACCTTCCTTGAAAAAACACTCACTTGGCCTGTCAATAGGTATTTGGCATCTCATGCTATCTTCATGAAAAAACTTTTTGATACTCTATTGGATGTATCTCAATATGGAAAGGATCTTTAAATCCTGATTGGTTAAGAGACTTTCTGAATCAATGGTAAAACTGAAACAGTATGATCTCTCCACATACAACTTATACTTGCAGATTTTCAGATCTATTGTAATCTCATAAAACTATTCTGATCAATATATCTTGGTTTATACCTTTGCTCCACTTTTATTCTTCTTGGTGATGTTGTACTCTATTTCTCAGTGTCCCCAAAATACTTTATCTCTTCCCTCAGCTTGTTGATCAAGACTCTATGAAGTTTCTATTCAGCGTCCTCTTTCTATTCTTCTCCCCATAATTCATAATGATTTGAGTTGTCTCTTTATAGACATGATATCACCATTTTTAGGTTCTTGATCTTAGCGTGATCCACAACTCTCACCAATTATATTTAAAGAAAAACTTTTATTTTATCTCGTAGAGATCTTGCCAACTTGACAAAACAAATTTAAATCAATTACTTATCTCTAGCTTTATCTTGTTGATGAAAACAAAGATAACTACTAGTTAATTCTATATTTAGCTCTGCTAGCTAGATATTTTGTCATTTCTGAACTCAAGTTAATTTTGGTTTAACTCTCTAATAGCGTCTGTCAACACTCTAGTTATCCTCGGGCTTCTCCATCAGTTTACTATGTTTTTTGACCATCGCTTTCCTTGTGATTCTGCTCGTCAGTAATGCTCATTGGTGATTTTGATCAGGCAACACTATGACTTGACTTTTGTTGATCTCTGTCCATTGATGTCCACTGACCATCGGTGTTTGAAGTCACATTATGAATGCTTATATTTTATGCATTACTGAAAGCATAATCTTTATACCTTTGATTCTCTGAAGTCTTTGACACTTTGATTATAACTGATTAGATTATATCAAGTTGACATCAATGACAATACAATCCATTAACTAATTTAATGTCTTGCACTATCTTTCTGCATTTCAGTAATCAACTTAACATCTTCAGACATTCAATTAGTTACATGTCATCAATATCTCCCTTTGGCATTGATGGCAACATACTACATTATCATACTATATTATTACTAATACAATATGAAATATAATAGTTTCATCAAGCTTTCCTATTATAAATATTACAAATTTTCGGCTCTCGGTAAGCTAAAAAAATAGCTTAGATTTGTTTCTTGCAGAGTGGTTATCTTCAATCTTCAATCCCTTCATAGGATAAATGTATCATCTGATATCTTTGTTCTGATATGTGCCCTACCTTGACTATTCCTCTTCTTGATAATCTTTTTTTCCTTTGACAACAATCTTTCTCTTTATCTGAACTCTCTCCCTTTGTTACTTCTCTCACTTAGATGGATATTTCATATGTAAGCAATTTCTCTCCCTCAGAACATTGAGATATTTCTCTCCCTTTTGTATGATAATGAGAACATCTCTCCCTTTGAAAAAAATGCCAAAACAAATATATTCTCCTTGACTTATTATATATATCATGTTACATCCCTTTGCATAATATATTCCTTGAATTTCCCTATCCATCAGCATTACAATGTCACTGGTGTTCAATGTATGCTTGTACCTTTCTGTGTACATATGTATCTGTTTCTATTCTTCTCAGTTGTGCATCAACATGAATGATCCTCAGAGTTGATATAGGCTGATGCAACCTCCTTGTCAGCTTACTGACCAATAGACAAGGGTTGGAACCCTAGTCTCTGTCTCAAGTACTCAAATGTATCCTTTGGTAATGGCTTGGTGAATATATCAGCTAATTGTTCCTTTGATTGAACATATTCTAGTGTCACTTCCCTTGCTTTCACTTGTTCTCTAAGATAGTGATACTTGATAGCTATGTGTTTAGTCTTAGCATGCATGACTAGATTCTTAGATATATTTATTGCACTTGTATTATCACAATATATAATTACGGGTTCAATAATCTTCACATGCATACCATCCAGTAATTTTTTCATCCAAGCAATATTTGAGCAATTTACAGCAGCAACAACATACTTTGCTTCTGCAGTAGACAGAGAGATGCATCCTTGCTTCTTGTTGATCCATGTGGCAAGTCTGTCACCCATGAAGAATTCTCCTCCAGTTGTGCTCTTTCGGTCATCAATGTTTCCAGCCCAATCAACATCTGTATAGACTTGTAGCTCAAATTTTTCTTCTCCTTAAGCATATCCCCTGCATACTAACCTTGCTTTGTTTCTTGGGACTTCTCCATTCTCATTCAGCTTGTTTCAGAATATCCATTTGTTATCGATGACATTCTTGTCATCTAGTCTTGGTACTAGTGTCCATGTATTGTTCTTCTCAATCTGTTCTATTTCTTCATTCATTACACTGACCCATTCTTCATTCTCAAGTGCAGTGTTAATAGATTTAGGCTCAAAATCATAAAGTAAACATCTAGTGTTTAGTGACTTACTTCTTGTTCTTGTTCCAACCTTCTTGTTTCCTATGATTTGATTTTGTAGATGATGTCTTCTGACATACTTGGAAAGTTTTGGTTCAGCTATGTGTTCATCATTCTGATCATCTTCTTCACCTTCATTTTCATCTCCATTGTTCAGAACATCATCTTGAGGATTATCCTTATTTTTTATAATTGCAGCTTGATGCTCAGTTGAAATGTTCTAATGCTCGGGAGTGACATTCAGTTGCTTGGTTAGAGTGTCAAGTTATGTATAAACAAACCTATTGTAGTCCTCTGGTTCTCTTCTTCTTTCCTTATCATTCTTTTCTTCAAATTTATCTATTTTCACATTTGTACTTTCAATCATTTTGTTAGATGACTTGTTAAGACACTTATAGGATTTGCTTTTGGTTGAGTACCCTAGAAAGATACCTTCTTCACTTTTGCAGTCAAGTTTTCCATTTCTTTCATCCTTCAAAATATAACATTGACTACCAAAGATTTTGAAGTAACTTACATTGGGTTTATGACCATAGCAAAGCTCATAGGGTGTCTTGTTTGTGTCCTTCTTTAATTTTACTTTGTTTAGTGTATAGACAACAGTACTAACAGCTTCCCTCCAGAATGTTTGAGTGAATTTTTTCTCAATCATTAATGTTCTTGCACAATCAACAATTAATCTATTCCTCCTCTCAACAATTCCATTTTGTTGTGGTGTCCTTGGTGTAGAAACCTGTCTTTTAATTCCATGCTCATTGGAATAGTTAGTGAATTCATTTGAAGTAAATTCCCCTCCATCTGACCTTAAGCATTTCAATTTATTTTTACTTTGTTTTTCTACCATTTCTTTGTACCATTTAAACATCTTAAAAGCTTCAGAATTATCTTTTAAAAACATGACTATCATCATTCTAGAATAATCATCAACAAAGAGAATAAAATACCTATCTCCACAGTAGCTCTTTGTCCTCATGGATCCAAATAGATCTATATGGACTAATTCTAGAATTGCAGTAGATGTATGAGTTTTACTCTTGAAACTAGACCTTGTCATTTTACCTTTTTGAAAATTCTTGCACATGATATGCTCAATCTTAGTCATTGTTGGTAAGCCTCTGACATTCCTTTCGTTGCTTATCTTTATCATGTTGTCAAAGTTCGCATGACACAACCTTTTGTGCCACAACCATATGTCTTTGTTTCTAGCCATGAAACAAGTGGTGTTAGTGTTGTAACCAGTCTAATTTGGTCTGCTCTGACTATAGACCCTATTTTTCCTAAGTGTGATCATACTCCCAATTATGTCCAGACAACTCTTCAATCGGCTGGCATAATTCATTCAAATCAGATTTAATCTCCTAAGTGATTTAATCACTAAATTTTATTAATCACCTAATCCAATCAAATCAATTCAAATCAAAACATGGCTAAGGTAATTAATTAAATAAATCCTAATTATATCTAATCACTTGCAAAAGCCTATCTTCTAGCCTAAATTAATCTAATTAATTGGCTATAGTCCTAATTAATTATCTAAAGTAATCAAAAGCTTAAATAATTAATTTCCCTATTTTTGAATGAATATATTAATTATAATTCATTTCATTAATATTCCCATTAACACCTAATATAACCTATCTCAACCACCTTAAACCTAGGTTCAAACCCATCCCAACCTATTCCCCCCATGCTAAACCTAATCCTAATCTTAATCCCATCTTAACCCCCTTCGTAATGATGTCACATTCCTAAATTTGTGATTAGGAATTCAACCCACTTGAGAAAGTCAACTTTCTCAAGCTTGACTCCCCCTAAGTCCACCTTCTCAAGCTTGGACTTACACCCTCACCATGTCTCTTAATTGATCTCATTAATGCATCATTAATGGAGATTCCTCAAGCCCATGCCTCATTAAATCCTTTGGCATTAATACTTCTTACACCTTATTTATGGTTTTTACACCTCCATTAATGGCCTTGTCCCCTCTCTCTCTCCACATTTCTTCTATAAATAGAATGAGTTTTTGAGCTCAAATGGCCCTTAATTTTCAGTATTGAAAGCATTGTTATGTTGTTTAGATCATTTGTGAATCCATATTGCATCTTAGATTTGATATTATGCATTATTTTTTATCTTCATTTTTAGAGTTAATATGCATGTTTCTTAATCATTTAGATTAGTTTTTATTCAAATCTTCCATTCTTAGGTTGTATATGTCACTGATTTGTGCATAATCTGAGGGCATGATTATGGAATTCTTCAAACTCCTCCTAGATAGGAAGCAAAAGATTAGTTTCAGTGTTTAGCTTCAAACCCTTGCTTTTTATAAGTTTTCACAAATATAATGATCTATTGAAGTGTCATGTTGTAGGTAACAGGTCCACTAAATCACACACACATTTCTGGCGCCCACCGTAGGGATCGATTTCAGACTTTGCCTCATTTTCCATCCATTTTTCACAAATTTATCTTCATAGGTTTCAGGTACAAGCTCATTTTTGGTGATAAAGGCTCGCATCTAGGATACGTCCTCGCATCGTGGAATCTAGGCTCACATCCCAGATATCCTCAATCATTTCTAGTAAAGTCTCACATCTTGTATGCATGTCATTGCATCCGAGATAGTAGATCGCATCTGGTAAATATAGGGTCGCATCTGGTTTTTTTTATTAAAATTTGAAAAATCTAACCATTAAAATTTGTCTGTTTGTTGTCTTTAATCTTTTCATAGCCTAACTTGAGTTTGTAGATTGCTGTCAGAGCTAAAAGAGTAGGAGAGAGATTCCTAATGTGTGGTTTTGCAGATTGCCATCCCCTTATCTTGACCTCCATTTCATTTTGTATTTCAAACTAAGAACATTTTCTACTCATTTATTAAATCAATTAGATAAGTATGCTATTTTCCTTTAAGAAAAATCATAAAATCAAATGTTGATTTAAAATTTGAAAGGAATTTGGAGTAGCTTAACAAGGCAAACAAACTCACAATTTAATTTCATTTTGGGCAAAGTAACTGAACAATCAAATCACTAAATTTTGTGATTCAATGAACAAACACAACGCTTGAACTTCATTTTGGCAAAGTAACTGAAAAACACAAAGCATTAAATTTTGTGGGATAATTGAACAACTTCATTGTCTAAATTTTGGAAATAGTAATTGAACAAGAAAATCACCTAATTTTGGGGAAACTGAACAATCAAACTTTGCTTTCACGTACCATGTTTTCATAATCTAGGAATATCTAAATCAAGCTCAAATAGCTTGAGGTAATGAACATTGATTGGAGTGTTTTGGGAGAAAATGACATGGACTAGGAAAGTATGCTCTTCTTCTTTCAAAGAATCAGAAATCTAGAAATCCTACGCTCGCCAATCCTTTGTATGATTATTTAACAGTAGAGGGCCTACTGGTTGAGGAAAAAATCTCCCGGGAATGACCCAAGTGAGGAAAGGTTTTACGCCAACCCTTCCAACTCACTATAAATAATTGCTTCCTCATAGGCGAAAGCCTCGGAAGATGGAATTGGTTTTTTTCTCAGAATTTTGACATCATTCCTTGAACATTCTTGGGTATGTGTAGAGCAGAGCTGCTTGAATCTTTCTTGCAAGACTACACATATTTGAGTAATCATAGGGCTATACGCCTCAATTTTTCCTTGTGCAATTTTATGAGAGACGATTTCGAACGGATTGCCCCATCATAAACAACAAAATTTGTAGTCTAAACTACTCAATTCATCCCTGAAAGGGTGATAACCCTTGTGCAAGGCAAAAATTAATTGCCCCAAGACACTCATCATATTATGCCCTCACTTGCATTTAGAGTCGGCTAATATGGCATCATGACTAGATCCATTGCGTGCTTGGTGATGGCCATATTCTGATTAGCATTTGAGTGTGTACCTAAGTCAATGAGAAAGGATTTTCATCCTCCACGTAGAAAATAGGGTGTAAGAATGTGTCTATTTACCCTTAACAATACAAATTTTCTTAACATGTCTGAAAGTTCACTAACAAGATAAATCATCCAAACAAGAAACAAAATTCAATCCTTTGGCTACATGCTGTATTTTTCACTCACTGGAAAGACTCAAAAACAACCTATTATCAGACAAATTTGCATGAACTTCAAGACAAATCAGACACCAAATTTCCAGAATAGCACACAGTTGTTTTTGATCAATCCTGGCTCACATCCGGTGTGCAAACTCGCATACAGTGTGCAAGATCGCATCTGGTAAATCTTGCAATGTTTTTAGGGAGAAAGATCGCATCCCATATACTTAGGCTCACATCTGGTTCTGTAAAAGCTCGCACACAAAGTTTCGCATCTAGGACAGTGGGCACTTGCATAGTTTCCTCTCAGAGAAAGTTAGTTTATTTGGATACCCTTTTGGCTCATTAGTTTGTCCCTGTTGCTTTTTCTGGTCTCCTTATTGCTGTTTCAAAGCACTTTTTCAAATTTCTACCTTACATGTCCTATTAGTTTCTCACAATCAATTTCAATACATGTGGTATATCCACTTTGCAAAACAACTTGATCCCTAGCTCACTATCAGGGCATTCTAACCCTTTAATGCTGAAATCATTTACTTCCACCAAAACACAAACAACACTTCTAACTAGAAACACTCACTTGAACGATTCAAGACTCTACTTGAAACTATTGGGGCACTTTGACAAAGTTGAGATACAAATACATGGTTAACACAGGACACAATGAGTACGCTTCTAAAGAATCAGAAGTGCCTCCAAGATCACTACACTTTCAGCAAGGAGAAACATCTCGTAGTTCCATGTTCGATTTAGACTCTCGAGAAATGGAAAAACCCACTCACAAATGGAGTGAGGCTTTTGAGGAATACGACAATGGTAAAAACCAAAAACATGAATATAGAGATGGTGAAGAAGAAAAACACTTTGACCATCCTTTGTTTGGTTCAGATAGTGAGGAAGACATCATTGAAGAAGAATACAATAAAATCAAGCAGAGTAAGAAATTCCAAAAGACATTGGAAAAGATAATTGGCGAAGATAAAGATAAATACTTTCTCCATCTAGCATCCACTAGCATAAAATTTCCTAAGGATTATGATGTTGAACAACTAAAATAAAATGAGTTGTCAACTCCTATATCTATTCTCGCCAAATAACTAACCTTAATACAAACTAAGCTTGCAAATCTCAAACAGGAGAAGGCTAAACCCAAGACAAAATACTCTCTAGACTCCATTTGTCCATTTCCTTTTGACAAGAGTATTAATATGGTTTCATTTCCTCCCAACATGGCAAGTCCAAAATATGAAAAATATATAGGAGAGACCGACCCACCTGACCATGTGAGAGAGTTTTGTGCTCTGAGCATACAATACATGCATGAACCTACAAATCTCATGCGACTCTTTCCAGGAAACCTACGAGGCAACGGCATGGAGTGGTTCTCAAAACTTACACATACGGTAAAAAATTTTGAGGAGCTAATTCAATGATTTATCCAACATTACTCCTATAATATACAACATGATGTGACTATGATGGATCTGTGTAACACTAAACAAAGGACCGATGAATTCTTTACACACTTTCTACAAAGGTGGAGGAAAATATTTGCAAGATATTCAAGGGCTATTCCCAAATCCAAGAAAATGGAAATCTTTGTTAATAACTTGATACCAGAATTGAACTACGCACTGTAGATGCAAGATTCCCCCAGCTTTGACAGGATGATCAAGAATGCCATCCGTATTGAAGAGTTCATGGTCAAGAAAGGAGAAATCACTCTCCAAAGTGAAAACAAATCTACCAACTCCAACAACAAGTCTAAGTGGTGGAAGAAAAACAAAAAAGTTGTCAACGATGGAGTAGTAGATGCCTCTAATGTTAATCCTAAAACTGAGGTGTTCAATCTAACAAATAGCATGCAAGCAAGTAAAGATGCCAAGGTAACAACCTCCATACCTAAAGCGAACAATGAGAACAACAAAGGTCGTCCATGGACTTCCAAACCTCAAAGAACGTTTACTCCTTTAGGAGAACCTCTTGAGACTATTTTGAAGACACTATTAGACAACAAAGTTCTCACAATCCCAGATTCCAAACCATGGGAATCAAAAGTCAAACCAAGGTGGTGGGATGACAATTCTTACTGTGTCTTTCACAATAACAGAGGACACAAGACTAATAACTGTCTTAAACTCAAACATGTTATCCAAGACCTTATTGAAGGAGGCAAGATCAAAGTGGAAGGGCACACCACTAACAAAGGTCATACGACAATTAACAAACCATTCCCTAATTATGAGAAAGGGGAAGTATGTAAAGGAAAAGGAAATGAATTGAACTATGCCTACTCTAAAAATGATAAAGTGATTAATATTCTAGACATTAAAACTGAATCAATTAATGTGGTCACTATCAAGGGTGTTCAAAACACATCTTCCCAATCAAATGTGGTGACCTGAAGTCAAGCACAAGTCATGATTAAAGGACCTCATTCCTCTTCAAAACCAAAAAAAACTTCCAAGGCACCTATTGTCACTATCCCTAAGCCAACAACAACAAAACAAACAGTTACTATTCCTACAACAAAGTATAACTTGGTGGATCAATTGCAATGAACCTCTGCTCAAATTTCCATTTTTGAGTTGCTTAAGATCTCCTCAGTACATAGGGAAATCCTTGGACAAGCCCTACATGCTTCAAATGTACCAAAGGACCTTGATGTGGAAAAATTCCAAGCAATGGTTAATCACATCTCAGCGCCACATTACCTCTCTTTTTTTGAAGAAGATGATAAATCATTGACACATCTGCATAATCAACCCCTTCATATTGAAGTCCTCATTCATAAATCCTATGTTAGACGTGTATTGATAGATGGAGGTGCAGGATTGAATATTTGTACCCTTAATCTAATCAGGAAATTGGGTCTTTCAGAACAAACCATTGATTCAAGAAGTAAAATCACTATCAAAGCTTATGATGAGGAAGAAATATCCTCTAAAGGTCTTATTGTTCTAACCATCAGAGTCAGGCCAGTTGAAAGGAATGTCATATGTCAAGTTATGGATCTACCCTTGGCTTACAACATACTATTAGGGAGACCCTGGATCCATGAAATGCAAGTTGTACCATCTACCTTCCACCAATGTATCAAGTTCCCACATAATGGGGTGGAAGTGACAATTCCTGCAGATGCCAATTATACTTGCAACAATATTAAGGCATGTAGTATGGTCTCGCATAACAAGGAAGCTACAAATGAGATTGCTCCTAAGACTACCAAAGACATGGTTATGAAAGGCTTTGGAAAGACCTTAAAATTTAAAGAAATAGGTATGGGAGAATACAAGATGGACATGACCTCATCATTAATAGAACTTCCAGTGTCACCAAGATCCTATGGAAAACCTTCCTCGTCATTCACACCTAATGCATCTTGAACACCAGAAAAACAAGCATCTACCTCTCATGAGGATGAAAAAGAAGAACAAGAAGTCTTGGCTTGGATTTACAAGGGAGAACCAAAGGAAGCTAAGGTAAAACATGTGGAAATATCCCTCAAGAAGTATGGTAAAGGATATGACCTTCTTAAACAAATGGGATATAAAGGAAAGGACCTTTAGGAGACAAAGGAAAGGGACTTATTGAACCTGTACACATGGAATTTAGGGATACCAAAGATAAAACAGGGCTAGGTTTCAATAATAAATCTGAAAACCCTACTTCAAGAGATAGTCCAGTCTCTGACAAGGGAGTGACAAAACAAAAGAAACAGAACTAGAACAATGGTCCTATGAAAGATTATTACATGTTGGTACGAAGAATCCCAAATATCAAGGAGAGTGATATGTGCCAAGCTTTGAGGTACCACAAAACACCCATATCCCTTTATTACCACAAGCTACTATTCAAGAGGTAGAAGAAACAATAGAAGACAACCCAGAGGTACTATTAATAGAAATAGCTACTGAAGAAACACCTCGAAAACAAGATTCACATCCTAACTGGGGGTAGTTAGTCACAGTTTCACATGTCCTCAATTTACCACACATTGATCTATAAGTGGATAATAGAGTACATTAGGTAACTATCACTGAATTCTTAAATGGGTCTGATGACGAGGTAACCAACTCACATCATTACAAGTGGGATGAGCTATCTGTTTCCATGAAGGACTTTTAAATATATGTAATTCACATGTTCGCAGCTCCATCAACACACAAAGAGCATTCTAACACTACTACTACCAATGTTGATATTCCTAAAGTAGAGGAGGTATTTATTCCCCCAATCATTGATGAGGAAACTGGTATTCTCCTAGGTCTAGAAGAAATTTAGAGGCGACAAGCTAGGAGCCTCCTCCTACAAAGAGATGAAGAAGAAGAATACTCAACTGATGAGTCACTAGAGTTTGGTCCACATATTACTAACAACGACCTTTTTAATGATGATCTAAATATTATTGATCTAAACATAGAAGAGATTAACCTAACAGAACATGTCATGTCAGTTAATAGTCTTGACATTGACGTGATGTTGTCCTTCCCAAAATCTGAATCCTTATCTTTAAAAAACCCTGACTTAATTGATTGGACACATTCAGATCCTAACCCCATCATGGACTTTCCCAATGACTGCACTTTGGCTTGCTATCTAAATGCTTGTGAACCTTACCCTTCTTCCACCAGTGTAAGGAGCATGAACATGTCACAGGAGGATATCAATTTTCTTAGTCACAAATTGAAAAATAAAAAGAAGAAAAGAACTGATGTTGAAAACCATGTTGTGGAAGTATCAGATTCTAATAGTAAAAACAAAAGATGTATCTGATGGTGAAAACCTCTCAGAGGCACCAAAGGATGAGATTCTTGATATCCTCCCTAAGCACTTTCAAGAAAGATCTTCAGTTCTGATAGAACCAACACAACCAGTTAACTTGGGTATGACTGAAGTTCCTCAAATTATTCACCTAGCACAATCTTTGTCAGATGAAGAGAAGACGTAATTCACTGAGTTCCTGAAAGAGAAGAAGATCAACTTTGCATGGTCTTACACAGATATGCCTGGGCCGGATCCTAAATTAATCATGCACCATTTATCTATAGCTCCTGGGATTAAACCCGTAAAATAGAAGCTCAGAAAGATGCATCGTCATGTTGCATTACTAGTAAAAGCAGAGCTAGAGAAATTATTAAAAGCTAGATTCATCAGAGTCATCACTTACGCAGGATGGATTTCTAATGTGGTCCCAGTATCTAAATCAGATAAATCTATCAGGATCTATATAGACTTTAGAGACTTAAACAAGGCGTGTCCTAAGGATGATTTTGTTTGAGATTCGCCTCTATGCAAATAATTGATTGTATGTTTGTCATTGATGACAATATATAATATACATCAGGTATCTTATATGCAATTATCAGTACAGATGTTTTGGTACTATGTGTGTTTATTTCCATGGTGTATACATGTTCTAGATGCTATTTTCATTCACGCCGAGTCAGATATGCAGTTACAGTTGAGTTATGATTAATCAGTTATGGTAGTTACAGTTTCTGGAGTTTATCTGTTAAGAGCTGACATAAATACAGTGTCTCTTGATTTGCGCCTATCTTCAGGATATACGTGTTTGTATTAATGTTTAGTTATGAGTTAAAGATAATTAATCAAAGGCGCTAAACATGTTTCAACAAAATATTGATGTTAGAGTTAATTTGGTGAAACCGACTTTGTGAAGCAGTGTGTCTATTTAGTTTGAGTTGCGCGGTCCCAGCTTTGATTGCGTGCTTGGTTGAGCTGACAAGAAATTTGATGAAGTATTTCAAGATACCGTTGTGACCTTATCCTTGATGAAGATAAATATAGCAGTTTTGTCATATTCGCTAAGTGTAAAAAATGAAGCGAAAAAGAAAAGACAGAGAAGAGAAGAAAGTCAGAAAGAATAAGTTGAAGATCTATGTGAAGAAATAGAAGTTTATTGTAATTCATTGGAACTGATCAAGACAGAAGGTCTACTCAAACAATTCATTTACCAGATATAGTGTATCTCTATTGTACTAAATGTTGTAGCCTTCACCATCCTAGCAGTGAGCTATTGGACAGTGATTCCTCACCCTTAACAGGGTTATCTGTAATAGACTCCTAACAGGGTCTAACCTTTAACCAGGTCTCTATACTTCTTGCATTGTAAAGATCAACTCCTAACAGGGTTGCTAGATCATTATAAACTAGTATAGTTATTTGTGGGTGCTAATTCCCACCGGGGTTTATAGCTATTTGGTTTCCCCGTAATAAAAATTGTTGAGTACCCTATTGTGTTATCTGAATGTGCATTTACTTTATATCAAATTAAATTTAAGAAAGAGAAAAGAATTAAATTGACTGATAACTAATTCACCCCCCCCCTCTCAATTATCCTTAGGACTATTCCAACAATTGGTATCAGAGCCAAGTGCCTTGGAGAGAAAGCCTAACAGCTTAAGGTAGATCAGATGGCATACTTCAGGAAAGAGAGTCCTAAGTTCGATGGAGAAATTTATCTTGACTGGAAGAACAAAATGATAACACATCTTTAGTGCATTGGATTTGAGATCTCTGAGATTTCCACTCAAGAAATTGTAGTTCCCACCTTGAAATATCTTGTAGCAAAAGACTCTACTATGGAACAAAAGGAAGTGTTCACTAATAATGCAAATGCCAAATAAGCCCTAATTAGTTCCCTATCCAATAGTGAATTTTCTGAGATCAAGAAGATAGATAAAGCATGCTCTATTTGGAAATACTTAGAAGATATGTTTGAAGGAGAGATCCAAGCAAAGAATGCACACAGAAAGATATGGAAGAAAAGATACAACAATTTAGAGATGTTACCTGAAGAAAACATCAGAGCTTACAATCAGAGGATTAATGAAGTAGTAACAAGAGGTTTGTGTTTAAGTCCTTAGAATAGGTTATTTTCATGTTTTGAACCTCTCCCACATCCTTGGGGGCTGGTAAGGTTGGCATTTTCCCAAAATAGAAACTTTCCCATATATTTCCAAAAAGTTGTCTTTTTGCAAAATGTTGCATGAGCAAATTTTGTAAAATGTTGCTCGAATAATGACAACTTCATTATAACTGACCTCACCCACTTCTTGAAGCATCTGTAATGCCTAGATGATGCTATTATGTGATCTATTACCTTCCATGAAGGTTAGAACTTACTGTGTACGGAGCTTGATGTTCAGAGGAGGAAATAGAAGAGTGATTTGAGTCATTTTGATAGTGTACAGCCTGGTATAGATTCATCTTGTGGATCCAGTTGCAAAAATATGTGATTTTTTTATTTTCTTGAGAATTCTAGTTGGTTTGAGTTGTTTTTGTGAAGTTTGTGAAAATTTATTGAATTTACTTACTCACTTTCTGAGAAACCAAAGTTTACTGGGTTAGTCACAAAGATGTGATCCTAACTTGAGATCTATCCAGTGGATCTACTCGGCCACTTGGAAAATACAAGTTAGGATCATGTTCTTTAAGAATCCTAAAGCTCAGACACTCAAGGTTAGTCCTAAGATTTATGAGACCAAGCCCTAGGTCAATTATCTCTATGTAATTAGCATGGCTTTCTAGTACAGTCACATGCATGTGCAATATGTGTTTGGAAGGATCAAACTAAGTGTGGCTCTAGACTATTTTGGGGTAGGGAAATCCATCAAAGTCCTTGCATTTACTCCATGAACCCATCTTTGACCACTTGCTTAACAAACCAAGCCTAACCTAGCTAATTAGGCATGTGTTGTTTGTGAGAATTTAGGGGTTCAGGAGTGTGTTAGAATAGTCCCAAAGGATAACTGAGAGGGGAAGGTGAATCATTTATCAGCTAATTTAATTCTTTTCTCTTATTAACTCCAGAACACAATAAAGTAAATGCACATTCAGATAACACAATAGACAACACCATAATTTAGTTGACTATACTAAAGTATATGAATCTATTTAGTGTTTTCATTATGGAAAAAAATTCATATGAAGTTTTGGAGTCAGCACACATTATCAGAAGATCAGAAATTAGCTAAGTACAGAAAATAGGACAGAGAAAGGAATAAATTGTTATAGTTTTGATTAGCGTGTGTTAATTTGTTATCAAAATGATATGTTCCTTTGAAGATAATCTTATGAGTATTTTTACATGCTAATTCTAAGAGAGGATGATCAGATCTGCAAGTATGAAGAAGATACAACAAGTTGAAGAGATACAGCCAGTGAATGCCAGAACAGGACAGAGATCATGGAAAGAGTCGACATAGATTATTTTGGCGCAGAAGTTGCACTTATCATCAGGACTTGCACCTTTGGATTAGTTATTTTTAGTGACCTAAAAATATATGGTTAAAAGTGCATGACTTAATTCATCTAGGATAATTAGTTAGAGCTAATTTGGTGGAGCGGACTATGTGAAAAGATGTGTCTGTTTGGTTTGAGTAAAATAGTTGTAACTGATGTTGTGCCAACTTAATGAAGGGTTGTGTGCTTAGTTAAATTATCAAGATACATGGTAAAAGGTTTCCTAAAGCCAAAATTTTCATTTCCTTTAAGGAAGTACTTATAGAAGGTCATTTGTGATGGGAAAAGTTGCGGAAGCTAGAGATAAGAAAAGCATAGCAGAGTGTAAAAGCAGCAAAGATATATCTATCATATGTTGATGATATAGATATTGAAGTAGAAGCTTTCAAAGTGAAGATAAGATTGTTGTAGTGCTTTAAAAGAGGTTAAATCATCAGTACACAAAAGGAACTGATCAGACAAGCAGTGTCACAGCAGCAGTTCACCTTGTAGATACAGTATGTATCGAAGATCCAGAAGGTTGTAGCCTTCACCACTTGAGTAGTGTGCTCTTGGCCAGTGAGTCCACCACCCCTAAAAGGGTTATTGCAAAAGACTCCTAACAGGGTCTGACCCTTAATAAGGTCACTGTACTTCATGTATTGTAAAGACAACTCCTAATAGGGTTAAGGATCTTCTAACAAGGATCATAAGACACTAGTGCAGAATATTTGTGGGTACTAATTCCCACCAGGATTTTCACCTACATTGGTTTTCCCCATAATCATATATGGTGTTATGTTTTGTTTATATTTATCTTACTTGCATTGATATTCAAGTTTAATACATAAGCATTTAAGTAAAGATTCAGATAATAAGAAAAAGTATTAATTGATAGATCACTGATTCACCCCACCCCTCTTAGTGATCCTAATCCTAACAAAAAACCTCTGTGGGAATTAACACCCACAATAAACTATACTTGTTTATAATAATCCCTATTAGAAGATCTTGCAACCCTGTTAGGATTTTTTCTTTACAATGCAATAAGTATAGTGACCTAGTTAAGGGTCTGACCCTGTTAGGAGTCTTTTACAAATAACCCCGTTAAGGGTGAGGACTCACTGTCCAAAAGCTCATTGCTTTAATGGTGAAGGATACAACCTTCTGTAGAATAGATATGCACTATATCTGATGATGAATTGTAGAGTAGACCTGATATCTTGATTAGTTCCAGTTTATTGTAATCTTTCACTTCTTCTTCACATAGATCCTTGATGAATGAAACTCAACTGATATTCTGCTCTGCACTTTCCTATATCTTTTCTTATCATTCACACTTAGCATTCCACAAATGACTTCCTATAAGTATCTTCCTTAAAGTATAAGATCAAGGGACATGTTAGAAAACTCTTCATAACATCCTTGTCAGCTTTACTTGTCACGCAAGCATAATTACAAATGCGCAATATAAACTGAACAGACGCGACGCTTCACTAAGTCGGCCTCACCAAATTAACTCTAACTTTGTAATCTTGTTGAAACACATTTGGAACCTTTAGATAACTATCTTCAACTCATAAATTAACTTAAATATCACACACATATCCTGAAGATAGGCGCAACTCAAGAAACAATGCAATACATCGGCTCTGTATAGACAAACTACAGAAACTGTAACTGCCACATAACATAATTACACAACACAACTGAAACTCCTTATCTAATTCTACATGTATGAATACAACATAATAAACATGTCTACAACATGAACATAACCGTGTAATGCTTGATAACATCATTATGATAAGTACATACAGAACACTTCTATATATTATATGTTGCCATCAATGACAAACATACAATCAACTAGCTGCCAGAAGTAAATCTCCAACAATCTCCCCCTTTGACATTGATGGCAACATATGATATTAAAAAAATCTTCAGCACATGGTGTCTTCTTTCTTTTTACAATCTTCCCAATATCCTCATCAAATATTTCTCTACACTGCTGCAGCTCCTCTGTCTATGTTTATACTCCCCCAGAGTATATTCTCCCCCTTACTATATACTTCCCCTTTGACATCAATGGCAAAGGGAACCATAAACAATTAAGCACAGGTACTAATCCAGAAGTAGAGTAGACAACCATTCATCAGTCACTTAATGACTGATGTTCTTACTACTTTATCTAATCAGACTCAGGAGAGGGAATTACTCCCAACTTCTCCCTGAGCTACTCAAAAGTATCTTTTGATAAAGTCTTTGTGAAAATATCTGCCAACTATTCTTTGGTGCTCACATAGTCCAATTTTACTTCATTATCTGCAACTTTTTCTCTAAGAAAATGGTATTTAATCTCAATGTGCTTTGTCTTTACGTGCATCATAGGGTTCTTGGACATGTTGATAGTACTGGTGTTATCACAGTGAATAAAAATAGGATAGTCAACCTGTATACCAAAATTTTTAACCATATGCTTGATCCAAACCATTGAACAATTTAATGCTGCTACAACATACTCAGCTTCTGCTGTCAACTGAGAGATACAATTCTGCTTCTTGGTTACCCAAGAAACTAACCTATCTCCAAGAAATACTACTCCTCTAGAATTACTCTTTCTGTCATCAAGACAACCTGCCCAATCTGCATCTATATACACATGAAGTTGTACATTCTCTGATTTAGAATACCATAAACCATATTCTATAGTTCCCTTTAGATATTTGAATATTCTCTTTATTGCCATTAGGTTATTCTCTTTTGGTTCAACTACAAATCTTCCAACAATGCCAACTGCATTAGATATGTCTGGTCTAGATTGAGTAAGATATATAAGTTTTCCAATCATAGACTTATATAATGTCTTGTCAACTAGTGCAGAATCATCTTCTTTAGAAAGCTTGCTTCCAGTTATCATAGGAGTGCATACTGGCTTACAGTCTTCCATATTGAAGGTCTTCAATATTTCCCTCACATATTTGGACTGATTTATAAATATTCCTTTATCTGTCTGCTTTACGTTTAATCCCAAAAAATATTTTATAGGACCAATCATGCTCATTTCAAATTCATTCTACATTTCTTTTGCAAATTTTGAACTAAGCTTGTCATTACCTCCAAAGATAATGCCATCAAAAAATATGGAAACAAGTAGTAGTCCATCAAGTGTCTCTCTTATGAATAGGTTACAATATGTTGCTCCTTTCTTAAATCCAATCCTGGTAAGATAACCATCTAGTCTCTCATACCAAGCTCTTGGGGCCTATTTAAGTCTTTAGAGTGCTTTCTTCAATCTGCATACCATATCTGGCTTATCTGATAGATTGAATCCTTCAGGCTGTTCTATGTATACTTCTTCCTTCAAGTCACCATTCAGAAAAGCTGATTTAACATCCATTTGATATACTTTAAAATCCTTGAATG
>MU226894.1:1455390-1471987 GCA_018584345.1 Thuja plicata
TACACACTAGTCTTGCTTTGTTTCTGACCACTATACCATCTTCATTCATCTTGTTCCTGAATACCCACTTTGTTCCAATCACATTTTTGTCACTGGGTCTAGGGACCAATTCCCATGTATCATTTTTAATTATTTGATCTAGTTCTTCTTCCCTTGCTTTCTGCCAATTAGAATCCTTGCAAGCATCTTCAACATTTAAAGGTTCAATCTGTGAATGTAAACATACCTCTTCATCCATTGTTAACCTTTTTGCTTTTGATCTAGTTAAAACACTACTGCTCTGACCTCCAATGATATCATCTTTTGAATGATACCTAGATGTGAACATTGAAACTTTTGGTGTGATATCCTCATCTGTAATCTGTGATACTTCTTTTCTCGATTCGGGTTCATTACATGAAACATCAATGCAATCAAACATTTCTTCAATTACAGTATCTTTACTGCTAGGCCTAGGTTCATCCTCAATCATAGGTGCATATTCATAATACCTTTCTTGAACCATGAACTTCTCATCAATCTTTACATGAGTACTTTCAATTATCTTCTTTAATCTCAAATTAAAACATCTGTATGCTTTTCTTTTAGTAGAGTAACCAAGGAAAATACCTTCATCGCTTCTGGCATCAAACTTACCAACACCATCATCTCTCTTGATGTAGCACTTGCTGCCAAATATTTTGAAGTATTTTATAGTAGGTACATTACCAAATCAAAGTTCATAAGGTGTCTTATCCATGCCTAGCCTTAGTTGTGTTTTGTTGATAGTATAGACTACTATATTAACTGCATCTCTCCAATAGGTGTGCGCAAATTTTCCTTCAATCATCATAGTGTGCACTGTATCAAGTATGATCCTGTTCCTTCTTTCTACTATCCCATTGTGCTGTGGGGTTATGGGTGCACTCAACTATCTTTTAATTCCATGTTCTTCATAGTAGTCATAAAACTGGTCAGAGGTGAATTCTCCTCCTCTATCTGATCTTAGACACTTTAGTTTTAATCCAAATTCTTTCTCCACTTTGGCTTTGAATATTTTGAAATTCTCAAAAGATTCAGACTTCTCCTTTAAGAATGCAACCCACATCATTCTTTAAAAATCATCAACAAACAAAATGAAATACCTTTCTCTGTAATATGACCTGGTTTGAGAGGACCACATAAATCTGTATGCACTAGGTATAACTTGTTTTCAGCTGAGTTATGCTTTCTTCTGAAAGAACTCCTTACATGCTTTCCGATAACACATTCCCTGCATATTGTGTCAGTTGGTCTTGCAATACTTGGAAGATCTCTAACTTCCTTGACATTGCTTATCGTTACTATATTATCAAAATTGATATGACAGAGTCTCTTGTGCCATAACCAACTGTCATCCACTTTTGCAAAAAAACAACTTACATCTAAATTGAGCTGGAAAACATTACCTTTTGTTTTGGAGCCTAATGCAATCATGTCTCCTTCTTTTTTTCTAATAATGCATTTGTTGTCTTTGAATTCCAAATGATAACCTTTGTCAAGTAGCTGTCCAACACTTAGTAAATTGTGATGTAATCCATCAACATACAGAACATCATCTATCTTGTTCTTTCCATCCAGGGTGATGGATCCTCTGCCTATGATAGGTTTAGGAGTGTTATCTCCAAATATAACCATACCACCTTTGTACTTGTCTAGATGAACAAATCTATCTTTATCACCTATCATGTGATGAGAGCATCTGTTGTCAATGATCCAATTAGTTCTGATGTTTGCCTTGGAAATTAGGGCTAACTCCTATGTTTCCTTTTCATCTTCAATGTCCATATGCTCATTAAATTTTTCCATGTCTTTAAGGGCAATGAATCCAATTTCATCTTCTCCTGAATCTTCATCAGTTACATCTTCTTCAGCACGATAGTATTCCTTCTTGTATTTAGGTTTATAATCAGATCTGAATTTCTTTACTCTTGTAGGACACTTGGATGCAAAGTGACCGATCTTGTTGCATGAAAAAGATTTGAATGGAAGCTGTCCTTCATATTTCCCTTTGCCTTTCTTTTCTCTTTTAGAAATCATAGAAATGATTTCTTCTAGTTCTTTATCAACTTCTTCTTTTTCATTATTGCTAGAGATGTGAGATTTCTTGCCATGAACTGGTTGTTTCACCTTTTGGTTCAGTCTTCAATCCTGATATCTCAAATGAGAGATTTTACTGATCAAAGTCTCTCTCTTGAATTCTTGTGAAAATTGCATGGTTTCCTCTAGAATACTGATCTTGTTCTCATAGTCTAATGTTAAAGTAGTCAACAACCTGTCCATTATATCTTCTTCTGATATTTCTCCACCATTGTTTCTGATTCCAAAAACTGCTTCATTTATCCTCTGATTGTAGGCTCTAATGTTCTCTTCATGTAACATCTCAAGACTGTTGTATTTCTTTTATCATGTCTTCCTACACGCATTCTTTGCATGAACATCTCCTTAAAACATGTCTTCTAAATACTTCCATATTGTGTATGCCTTGTCTAATTTCTTGATCTCAGAAAATTCACTGTCAGATAGTGCACTTATAAGGGCTTCTTTGGCAATTGCATTAGCTGTGAATGTATCCTTTTGTTTACTAGTAGCATCATCTCTTGATAAGTATTTTAAAGAGGGAATAACAACTTCTTGTGTGGCTATCTCAAAGATGTCAAAACCAACACACTATGGATGTGTTATCATTTTTTTTTTCTAATCCAGATAATTTTCTCCATCGAACTTAGGGCTCTCTTTTCTAAAGTAAGACATCTGATCTACCTTAAGCTATTAGGCTTCTTCTTCAAGGAACTTGGCTTTGATACCAATTGTTGGAATAATCCCAAAGGATAACTGAGAGGGGGGGAGGGTGAACCAGTTATCAGCTAATTTAATTATTTTCTCTTATTAACTCCAAAACACAATAAAGTAAATGCACATTCAGATAACACAATAGACAACACCACAATTTGGTTACGGGGAAACCAAATGGTAAAAACCCCGGTGGGAATTAACACCCACAATGAACTATACTTGTTTATAATAATCCCTGTTAGAAGATCTTTCAACCCTATTAGGTGTTGTTCTTTACAATGCAACAAGTATAGTGACCTGGTTAAGGATCTAACCCTATTAGGAGTCTTTTACAAATAACCCGGTTAA
Source organism: Thuja plicata (assembly GCA_018584345.1). Taxonomy (NCBI): domain Eukaryota; kingdom Viridiplantae; phylum Streptophyta; class Pinopsida; order Cupressales; family Cupressaceae; genus Thuja; species Thuja plicata. Next base: position 1,458,553 of record MU226894.1, read on the forward strand.
GGGTGAGGACTCACTGTCCAAAAGCTCACTGATTTAATGGTGAAGGCTACAACCTTCTATAGAATAGATATGAACTATATCTGATGATGAACTGTAGATTAGACCTACTATCTTGATCAGTTCCAATGTATTGTAATCTTTCACTTCTTCTTCACATAGATCCTTGATGAATGAAACTCAACTGATATTCTGCTCTGTACTTTCCTGTGCCTTTTCTTATCAGTCACACTTAGCATTCCACAAATGAATTTCTATAAATATCTTCCTCAAAGTATAAGATCAAGGGACCTGTTAGACAACTCTTCATAACATCCTTGTTGGCTTTACTAATCACGCAAGAATAATTACAACCGCGCAATATAAACTGAATAGATGCGACGCTTCACTAAGTTGACCTCACCAAATTAACTCTAACTTTGTAATCTTTTTGAAACATGTTTGGCGCCTTTAGATAACTATCATCAACTCATAAATTAACTTGAATATACACAAGCATATCCTGAAGATAGGCGCAACTCAAGAAACAATGCAATACATCGGCTTTGTATAGACAAACTCCAGAAACTTTAACTGCCACATAACATAATTACACAACACAACTGAAACTCCATATCTGAGTCTGTGTATGAAAACAACATAATAAACATGTCTACAACATGAACATAACCACACAAGGCTTGATAACACCATTCTGATAAGTACATATAGAACATTGATGTATATTATATGTTGTCATCAATGACAAACATACAATCAAATAGCTGCCAGAAGTAAATCTCCAACAGAGTGGAGTGAAGTGTTAAGGATTTGATGGGTTTACAAATTCCATAAAGGGTGTCTAGAAACCCAATCAGATCTATTGGATCCTTCTGCAGTTGAAAGTTAAGTCCAAAAAACCCTCTAGACAGGGCTACAAGGAATCCTAGGCCATTTAGGGTTCGAATATCCTTGGGTCTACAATAGAAAATCCATTGGTGGATTCTTGACCCTTGGCGTCTATTTGAAGTCTTAAATCACTTAGGATAGCAGTTGTAAGTCTCTCGTGAAGATTTATACCATTGTGCTTGGTTTAGGGAAGGTGTCGCTAAAGGGGAAATTGTAGAGTTTTACAACTTGGCTTGGAGAGTCAAGAGAGGATAGGGGAAGCATATTGATTCCTTTGGAAAGTCAAAAGACACACTTGGAAGACATTGGTGGAGTTGGGGTGTTCAAGAGATGATTTTGAATAGTTGATAAGGATTTGGATCCAATCAAGGTCTTCTTGCAATTCTCTCTGCATCGGGTGGTATCAGAGCCTATGAAGATCTTGGAAGAAGTGAAGAATGGGTGATAGAACAGAAAGTTCTCAAGATGAGGAAGTCCTCACTAGAATCACAAATGTGGAGTTGACTAAAATTGTTAGGGAACAAGTAGCCAAGAACAAGAAGATGGAGGAGGAGATAAGGAAGTTGAAGGACCTCCAAATAGAGAAGGAGGAGGGAGGAGATTCTGAAGAAGAAGAAGAAGAAGAAGATATTGAGCAAGATGAAACCAAAAACATAGCAGTAGAGCAAGTCAAACTTCTTCAAGCTCTTGAGAGAGTTGGAAGAAGAGATCAGAAATCAGACATTCCTATGTTTTGTGGGAAAATGGATCCTGAAGAATGTATGGATTGGGTAGAAGCCTTGGAGAATTATTTTGAATGTGATAATATCTTTGAAAATCATAAGGTCAAAATTGCAAAATCCAAAATGAAGGGCCTTGCATTAAGCTGGTGGAATTTTATACAAAATGAAAGGATGGAAGAGGAAAAGAACCCTATCTCAACATGGACAAAGATGTTAGTAGAGATCAAAAAGTAGTTTGTTCCAGAATACTATGAGATTACACTTCATAAAAAGTTGCAAAATCTAAGATTGAAGGACCTTGATGTGAGTGGATATACTAAGGAGTTTCATAAGATGACCTTGAAGGCCAATGTCCTAGAGAGTGAGAAACATAAGTTGGCAAGGTACCTAAATGGACTGAAATATAGTATTCAATATGAAATGAGCCTATTCAACCCTGAATCAATACATAAGTGTTTTCAAATGGCACTGAAAATTGAAGAAAAACAAAAGAGGAGAGGAGAGAAAAATAATAGAGGTAGAGGGAATAATTTCAGAGGCATGGGTAGGTTCAATGGCAGGGGTCCATTTCAAAGGATTCAAGGGGAGTTTAGTAATCATGAGTCAGAAGGAGAGCATAGTAATAGAGGAAAATTTAGAGCTAGGAGATCAAATAGTAGAGGGAGATTTGGTGGAAGAGGACCTAGTGTCTTCACAGTGAAATGCTTTACTTGTAATCAAATTGGACACTAGTCCTTTAGATGTCCTAAAAAGAGTGGCACCAATAGACAAGGAGGGGATAGAAGAGTACAACTCACCCAAGAAGATGATAGCCAAGTGTATCCTCCTATCATTCTACAACTTCAAGACCTGCAAATCCAGAATCAGGAGAATGTCTCATGATGCAAAGGACACTCCTAAGAGTACCTACTACTGTAGAACCACCTCAAAGAAAGTCATTGTTCAGAACAAGCTTCAAGGTGAACAATAAGGTATGAAAAGTTATAGTTGATTCTGGATCCACTGATAATATTGCATCTAGGGAGCTAGTCACTAAGTTAAAGCTTCATGTAATCCCTCATCCTTTCCCTTATAAGGCCTCTTGGTTGACAAAAGAATAACAAACTATCATTATGAGCAAGTTTGGGTAGATTTCAAGATAGGGGAGTATACAGACAAGGTTATATGTGATATCATAGAGAAGGAATTCATGAAGGTAATAAAAGAAAGGGATACACATTGTTATGCCTTAGTAGTAAGGCCCAAAAAGACACCAGTGAAAGAGCCAAAGGTCAAAGTTCCTATTAGGGATGTAGGCCCCAAAGAGGTCAAAGCACTGTTAGACCAGTATAAGGGTATTATAGTTGAGAGCACACTAGAGTCTTTGCCACCTAAAAGGGAAGTAAGTCACTGTATAGACTTCATACTAGGGGCCATCTTCCAAACAAGGCAACATATAAGATGACCCCTGAACAAAACCAAGAGATAGCAAGACAGATTGAAGAATTATTGTCAAAAGGCCTCATTAGGAAGAGTGTGATTCCTTGTATTGTCCCTGTAGTCCTAGCACCCAAGAAAGAAGGCATGTGGAGATTATGTATGGAATCTAGGGAAATCAATAGGATAACCATCAGATATAGGTTTCCTATGCCTAGAATAGAGGATTTGAAGGATTGTTTGGGGGGTACAAGTTATTACTCCAAGATAGATCTCAAGAGTGGCTACCATCAGATAAGAATCAAAGAGGGAGATGAATGGAAGACAACATTTAAGACCACAGAAGGCCTCTATGAATGGCTTGTGATGCCTTTTGGCCTTTCCAATACTCCAAGCGCCTTTATGATATTGATGAATGAGGTATTGAAGCCTTTTCTTAACAAATTTATTGTTGTATACCTTGATGAAATATTGATATTTAGCAGGAGCAGAGAAGAACACCTCAAGCATTTGGACATGGTGATGAGAAAACTCCATGAGGAGAAATTCAAGATAAATATAGAGAAATGTGTATTCCTTCAAGAAGAACTTGTGTTCTTAGGTTTTGTGATTTCCAAGAAGAGTCTCAAAATGGACCTTTCCAAGGTTGAAGCCATCCTCAATTGGCCACCTCCTACTACTCCTTCAGAGGTAAAGAGCTTCGATGATTTATGTAGCTTTTATAGGAAATTTATCAGAACTTTTAGTGGCATATGTCCTCCCATTATCAACACCATTAAAGGTGGAATAAAATGCATATTTTCATGGACTAATGAAGCTAATGAGTCCTTTGAGTTGTTGAAGAAAAATATTGCAGAGCAGCCTATCCTAGTTCTACCAATCTTTCATAAAGTTTTTACAGTAGAATGTGATGCAAGCAATAAATCCATTAGGGGAGTCTTGAGCCAAGAAGGGAGGCCAGTTTATTTTTTCAGTGAGAAGCTCAATGAAGCTAAACAAAAGTACTCTACTTGTGATCTTGAAATGTATGCAATGGTTTAGTCACTTAGGGTATGGAGGCATTATTTGTTTCCCAAGGAGTTTGTAGTATTTACTGATAATCATGCACTTAGCTTTCTGAATAAGTAGAAGAAACTTAATCATATACATGTGAAGTGGATGGAGTTCTTAAAATCATATACATTTTCTATCAAGCATAAGAAAGGAAATGTAAAAAAAGTTGTTGATGCTCTTATTAGGAGATACCTAACTACCCAAACCATTCATTTGGAGAGTGTTGGGGTTCATGCCATGACGGATATGTATGTTAAGGATGAAGATTTCAAAGAGGCTTATCAGATTTGTAATGAGATGACAAACAGATTCCACACTGATTTCTCAGAGTTTATTGTGGAAGATGGTCTCATTTTCAAGGGTATCTCTTTGTGTGTCCCAAAAGGATCCATGAGAGAGAACATTATTAAAGAAAAACATTGTGGAAGCCTAGCTGGTCACTTTGGGGTGTATAAAACATTGGATCTGGTTAGATGGTTCTACCACTGGCCCAAATTGTAGATAGATGTTAGGAGTTTTGTGGAGAGTTGTTCAGTTTTCCAACAAGCCAAAGGACACACCTCCAATGCAGGGTTATACACTCCTTTACCCATCCCTTCAAAACATTGGGATCCAGTAAGTATGGACTTTTTCCTAGGTCTTCCTAAGACCAATTCTGGATTTGATAGAATTATGTTTTAGTGAACATATTTTCAAAGATGGCACACTTCAATCCTTGTAGGACAACCCATGATGCATCCCACATAGCTGGATTATTCTTTAGAGAAGTTGTGAGACTTCATGGACTCCCACTATCAATCATTTCAGATAGGGGTCCTAAGTTCTTAGGTTATTTTTGGAGAAATATATGGAGAAAGTTAGGGACAAATGTGTCACTAGCCTCTACATATCACCCATAGTCTGATGGTCAGACAAAATTCATCAATAGATCCCTTGGCAAGCTTTTGATATGCCTCACAGAAGAACATGGAGCCACTTGGGATACTATCATAGAACAAGTAGAATTCTCATTCAATGATTCAGTAAATCGGAGTACTGGTTTAACTCTATTCTAGATTGTATATGGCACTCACCCTAGAGGGGTATTGGAACTCAGGGATATCAAATACATGGACAAAAGGAGTGCACTAGCTAAAGACTTTTCTGAAGTGATGAAGAATACCCATGACCAAGTACAGATCAAATTGCAACATACCACTGAGAAATATAAAGCACAAGATGACAAAAAGAGGAGAGACTTACAGTTCAAAGTGGGAGATTTAGTGATGATCCACCTTAAGAAAGAGAGACTACCCAAAGAAAAATACACAAAGCTTATGATGAAAAAGCTTGGCCCTTTCAAGATTCAAAAGAAAAGTGACAACAATGCCTATAGAATTGATCTACCTTCTCACATTCTCTTATCACCTATTTTCAATGTTGCTAATATCTATGATTACAAAGGTGAAGTTAGTACTATTGATCTTGTAGATACTCCAGAGCCTCCTACACTCCAACCTCTCAAGGACATGCCACAAGCAACTCCTCCTGAGATTGAAAGCATCCTAGACAAGAGAGTGAAAAAGAAAACTAGGAGAGGCACTTGCTATGAGTAATTAGTCAAATGGAAAACCCAACCCACTGAAGATGCTACCTGGATGACCCCTGAAGACATTCAAAAGATAGGTTATCCACTTGAAGTACTCATAACTCAAGAGACTTGAGTTACTTTTGCCTTGGGGAGTATGGTGCAGGGCACCTCCTAAATTTTTTTCTTTTTTCTTTTGTGTTTGTAATAAGGTGCATCCTTGAGATCACCCTTGTGTGTGTGTGGTTGTGTGGGTCTATGATGTAAGGTGAAGGACCTAAGGTGAGTTATAAACCTAGGCTCCTGAAACCATGGTTAAACCATGTTAGTCTTTTGGTGATTTTTAGTGTTTGGTTAGAGGTTTGTGTTTAATTCCTTAGAATAGGTTCTTTTCATGTTTTGAACCTCTCCCACATCCTTGGGGGTCGGTAAGGTTGGCATTTCCCCAAAATAGCAACTTTCCCATATGTTGCCAAAAAGTTGTCTTTTTGCAAAATGTTGCATGAGCAAATTTTGCAAAATGTTTCTCAGAGAATAAAAAATTCATTGTAACTATCCTCACCCACTTCTTGAATAATTTTTAATGCCTAGATGATGATATTAGGTGATCTGATTCCTTCCATGAAGGTTAGAACTTACTGTGCATGGAGCTTGATGTTCGGAGGAGGAAAGAGAAGAGTGTTTTGAGTCATTTTGATAGTGTACGACATGGTATGGATTCATCTTGTGGATTGAGTTGTAGTAATATTTGATTTTTTGAGTTTCTTGAGCATTCTAGTTGGTTTGAGTTGTTTTTGTGAAGTTTGTGAAAAGTTATTGAATTTACTTGCTCACTGTGTGAGAAACCAAAGTTTACTGGGCCAATCACAAAGATGTGATCCTAACTTGAGATTTATCTAGTGGATTTGCTTGGCCACTTGGAAAATACAAGTTAGGATCATCTTCTTTAAGTATCCTAAAGCTTAGACACTCAAGTTTAGTCCTAAGATTTATGAGACCAAGCCCTAGGCTAATTATCTCTATGTAATTAGCCTGCCTTTCTAGTACAATCACATGCATGTGCAATATGTGTTTGAAAGGATCAAAATAAGGGTGTTTATAGACTATTTTTGGGTAGGGGAATCCATCTAAGTCCTTGAATTTACTCCATGAGCCCATCTTTGACCACTTTCTTAACAAACCAAGCTTAACCTAGCTAATTAGGCCTGTGTGCTTTGTGAGAGTTTAGGGGTGCAGGAGTGGAGTGAAGTGTTAAGGCTTTGAGGGGTTTACAAAATCCATAAAGGGTGTCTTGAAACCCAATCAGATCTATTTGATCCTTCTACATTTTAAAGTTAAGTCCAAAAAATCCTCTGGATAGGGCTACAAGGAATCTTATGCCATTTAGGGTTCGACTATCCTTGGGTCTAAAAGACCAAATCCATTGGTGGATTATTAACCCTTGGGGTCTATTTGAAGTATTTAATCACTTAGGATAGGATTTATAAGTCTCTGGTTAAGGTTTATACCATTGTGCTTGGTTTAGGGAAGGTGTCCCTAAAGGGGAAATTGCAGATTTTTACAACTTGGCTTGGAGAGTCAAGAGAGGATAAGGGAAGCATATTGAATCCTTTGGCAAGTCATAAGACACCCTTGGAAGACATTGGTGGAGTTGGGGTGTTCAAGAGAGGAGTTTGAATAGTTGATAAGGAGTTGGAGCGCATTAAGGTCTTCTTGTAGTGCTCTCTACATCAGTAGGCCAGTTCAATATGGCTTCTACTTTGTCCTTATCCATCTTCAAGTCACCTTGGGAGACTATAAATCCTAGGTAGACTAATTCTTCCTTCATAAACTCACTCTTTTCAAGATTTATGGTGAGCTTATCTTCCTGCAACCTCTTCAACACTAACTCCAAGTGTTTCATATGATCCTCCTTTGTTTTTCTAAAAATGAGGATGTCCTCTAGGTAGAAAACTACAAACACACCTATGTAATCCTTCAAGACTTCATTCATCACCGTAATAAAGGTACTAGGTGCATTGGTAATCCCAAAGGGCATACCAAACCATTCATATAACCCCTCTGTATTTTTATAGGCTGAATTCCACTCAATCACCTTCTTTCATTCTAATTTGATAATAACCACTTTTCAAATCAATTTTAGAGAAGTACTTAGCACCCCCCCAAACAATCCATTAAATCTTCTATTCTAGGAATAGGAAATCTATATCTAATAGTTATCCTATTAATTTCCCTAGAATTAGTACACATTCTCCACTTACCTCCCTTCTTAGGAGCCAACACCACTGGGACAACACATGGGCTTATACTCTTCCTAATCAACCCTTGGTCCAAAATTTCTTGTACTTGTCTAGCTATCTCCTTGTTTTGTTCTGGTGTCATTTTTTATGCAACCTTGTTAGGTAAAGATGCTCCTGGCACAAAGTCAATATGATGACTTGTCTCCCTCTTTGGTGGTAGTGTAGTTGGTGTACCCTCACATATTATGTCCTAAATTGATCCAATAGTTGTCTCACTTCTTCTGGCATAGGTGCTTGCTTATGTGTCTCCTCCTCCCTTGGCTTCATCATGATGGCATATCTAACTCCTTCTTCCTCTTTTATGTCCTTTAGGAATTCCTTCCCACTCATAAATAGTGTATTGGATTCTGCCTTTGCCACTATGTCTTCCTCTATCAAAGACTGGATTTTGAAAGTTACTCCATTCTTCTTGAATGAGTACTTGTTCTCCTTTCCATGATGGATTTCTTCTCTGTCATACTATCATGGTCTGCCAAGAAACAGATGGCATGCATCCATTGGAAAGACATCACAAAGTATCTTATCTTGATACTTGCCAATAGTGAACTCTACCCACACTTGCTCATTTACCAAGATTTTTTGCCCCTTGTTTAACCAGGTAACTTTATAGGGACACACATGTGGAATCTTGGTGAGTTTCAACTTCTGTACTGCCTCTTCAGATATGACATTATCTGTGGCCCCTAAATCAATGATGAATTTGCACACTTTTCCCAATATATTGCATTTGACTCTAAAAATATCCCTTCTCTTCTTATGTTCATCTTTAGTGGGTGTTTTGATCAAGATTATTCTCAACATGAGATTCTCTCCCTTCTCTGAATCTAGACTCACCTCAAATAGTTTAGAACAATCCTCTTCTTGGACATAGATAATCTTTTTCTCTCCTTGTGAAGCTGCTGGCTTATCTGGACATCTATAAGTAGGGTGACCTAATTGGCCACAATAGTAACACTTCATGGTAGCAAAGTGTGAGCTTCTTCCAAACCCACCTGATCTTCCTCTTCCACCATTGTGAAATCCTCTTCCTTTGTTATACCCACCTCTGTGGTTGGACTCATGGTTTTGTTCAGAACCCCTAGAGTCTCCTTGGCTTCTATTTTCATTTCCCCTTCCACTGGAACCACCTCTATATCCTCCTCTAGACTCTCTACCCCTTCCTCTACCCCTTGAGTTAGAGTCTTGTTTCTTTTTAAGTTTCTCTTCCACTTTTGAGGCCATTTGGAAGCAACTATGAATGGAGGTTAGAGTAAAGAGGTTGAGATCTTCTTGTATATTCCACCTTAATCCATAAAGTTACCTAGCAACCTTGATGCTCTCTGTCTCCTGCGCCCTAGATCTAAGACAAAGTTTCTGGAACTCCTCTATATAGGATGGCACATCTAGGTCCTTTTGTCTAAGGTTTTTCCTTCTCTTATGTAGCTGGATATCATAGTCTTCTAGAAGGTAGTTTTATTTTACCTTAGCTACCGTAGTTTTCTAATTAGCTATGTGCTTCATCCCTTCTTTCTCTGTTTCTTCTTATAGAAACTTCCACCATGTGAGTGCTTGTCCCCTTAGCCTTGACTTGGCTATCTTTACCTTCCATGATTCTGTGATTCCATCACATTCGAAGTGGTTCTCCATGCCTTCAATCCATTCCATAACCATCTCTACATCCATCTTACTAGAGAACACTGGAATGCCTTCTAGATCCTTGCCACTCAATACTTTAAGGGCCTTGAGGAATGGTTCCTCAGGTAGAGGAGGGTTGGGCTCTGGTTCTGTCTCCTCCTCTACTGGTTTCTTCCCCTTATCTTTATTTTCACTCATTTGTTCTCTCATCTTACTGGTTGTCTCTACAACCTCTGCCATCTTCAACTTCATTTCTTCCGTATCTTCTTCAAGAATCCTATTCTTGACTTGTTTCTCAGACAAGTCCCTTTCAAATTTTGCATTTGTCACCATAGTTCTTTATCCTATGGATTCACCCCTCTCTGACATATGCTAACCAACCCCCAAGCCTTTCAATGGCTCGGATACCAATTTGATGGGGAGCTCCAAAATCCTAGAGCTTTCTATCTCTTTCCAAGACCATATTTGGTCTTCCTAGGGTTTCTATCACCACCCTAACTAGAGGATAACTCCCTGATTCCCTATCTCCCTTGGAGCTCTCCAACAACTTCAAACTATAACCAATTCCTTTCCCATAATCCTATGCATCCATGGCTTGTCCTGACCATCTTCTTCCTAATCTATCCTACCTCAATAGTGATAGGATTCCTGACCATTCCTAGGTCTCTTTAAACTACACTTGATCCAATTTGATGGACCTTTCATCTTAGTTCCAATCGGGTTCTTGATTTTCAAGTTTTAGGCCTTGTAGCCTTTTAGGCCTAATTATCCCTCCTACACACTGTTATCTTGGATTTTCTCACCAAAATCCCTTAGGCACCCCTATGAAAAAATTATGGATTCCTTGTGGGTTTATCCTAGGCTCTAGGATTTACAAGGTTTTAGTTCCCCACCTTGTCTGTACACTGGACTTCCACCAAACCCCTAAAATTAAGGGTTTTTAAGGCATGTATACTGGTTTGGCTTCTTGGATTTCAATAGGTACACTAACAACCTCCTCTACTCTTCTCATTACATCCACATGTCTGTGATACATGCTCCTACACTCCTCTATCAATTATTGGCACACACCAATCAATAAGAAAATCTTATTACCTCTGCACTGCTCAGACTTCCTAGCCAGAATACACAGTACTCGTCTAGGGCATGCTTATTCTCATGGCTTCCCTGCACACACAAAATCCACAAATCATATTTACAACATATATACAAGGCCTTACTTTATTCCAAGTGGTCATAGGGTTTTGGACCATGGGAACTCCAAGAAAAGCCATCATTATTTACATGACTGGTTCAAAACAGGACAGAGAACCAGTAAAACTTAAATCATTTTCAAAATGTTCACCAGAAAGTAAAAATGATCAAATCAATGGTACAAGAAGCAATTACATGACACAAAACACACTCTCAATGCATTAGTTTACTTCATTCAATCCATTAAGGTATTAGATGATGGCTCTATTGCAAAATTTACAATGTAATTCACTCCTTCTCAACACACAGTCCATACCAAATGACAACTAACTCCTAGATTAGGGTATACTCCACCTTATATTTCAGATTCCAACATGTTTTGACCCTCTTGTCAGGTTTTGGGCACCATTAATTCCCTTTCCTAGGTTTTAGGAAATGTTGTCATGACAACTTTGCAAAGTTGCAAAAGTTGTCATGACAACTTTTACATCTTTTGCACATAATGATCAAATTTCACTTCCTATGACTCAACTTGGTCCTAAACCTTATAATATGACCTTAAAACATTCAAAAACACCAAAACCATGAATGCTACTCCATTTTGGAGTTTTTGTCAACTCCTTGACCTTTTGGTTGACTTTTAAGGACATTGACCTCTAGATACAACTTGATCACATCAAACACTAAACCCTAATCACTCTTGAATCTAGACACACACTAAACTCACTTGGGACTTTATAAGTTAGTCCTTATTGACTCTGGTTGTTAGCCAAACCAACCTACAAGCCAAACATGTTTCAAAGATCTACCAAAGTCCTTAAGGTGCTCCTGCACCAAAAATCAACTAACTAGACGATTGATATGTTAATCTAAGATAAGAATGGGCGTTAATAATTTTATTGGAATAATTTTTCTCCTCTCATTTCTATTGTGAATTGAATTGGGTGGTATATTTCTTGATAAATTATGCGATTAGTTATTAAGAAAATGTCATTATGTATAATGATATCAATAGGTAGAAAGGTTTGAAAATTTTATGGAATTACCTAGGATCTTCTTTGAATGGTAAGGTTCGGAACTTACTACTCAAGTAGGTAAGATATAGTTCTTTCAAGAGGAATGTCAAGTTATTAAAATGAAGCCATGATTGTGGATGGTTTATAGTCCAATTGTTGCTTTAAAAAGTTTTTGGGTTAGGTAGTTGACCCCTTGTTTCTTTCTCTTTTTTATTTATTGACTTTACCTCACTTTATTATCTCTTGTGAGGTTAATAGTTATTAGTCCGTGGATGGTTTTGTTTCACTTAGACTCATGGCTAAATTTTGATGCCATTATTTCAATGTAATATTATTTCAAGTTATTACAATGGAAAGGGGACCTAATATACTCCTTTTTTCCATCAAAGTTATAAAAAACAATATCTAAAGCATGTACATAATTTACAAATATTAACAAAGAAAATTAGATTTAGCTATTATAAAAATAGTCTTTAATACACAATAATAATTTTTTCATAAATGCTTAAATTTAAACCAAACTCTTAATATAAGGTTAATTAAAAATTTGTATAGTTATGACATACCAAAATATCACAAAATAATAATTAAATATATCTATTCTTTTATGCTATATTTATTTTAGTACATATAATAAATTATGTTAACTTCAAAACTTAGAAAACTTTTGTAGATCTCTAAGATTATTCATTTAGGAGATAATTTTTAATACTTAGCTAGCTAATATTTAGCTGAATTTTAGTTTCGGTCAAATTAAATTTCAAGCATAATTTGGAAGCCATGTACAATGAGATATGAGAGAGGATATTGAGTTTAGAAGAATTGATTAGCCTCATTTGTGTCACCAAATAACTAATTACTATATTTTTTAAAAGGAGGATACAATTTGAGATAGGTGAGAGGCCAGTTTCAACTTGTGTGTTGTTGGAATTAGATTCTAAGAGTGATACTAGCTTCAATTAAGTTGTAGACTAAATATAACCAAGTGTGTAATTAAGGATAATCAATAGAAAATGGTTTCATTCTATTGTATTATCCTTGTAACTCACATATCTAATTAAACCAATTATTCTACTAGCCAATTGAATCTTAATTATTAATTTGTATCAAATTAGTGTACATTAGGGCTAGTTGTGCACCAAATTTAATCATTTATGAAGATTTAACAAAGTGTGATTAGAGATAGTCAAGTGATAGGGGTAATTTAAGGCAATCTAGTTCTTGGGGCTTGATTAGGATGAGTTGAGCACTGAAATGAATCATTTATATTTTAATTTTAACTAGATTTGTAATTGAATACATAATTAATTTTTGATATGGATTATTTCATTACAATTCAAATCTTTGGTGTCAATTTGTCTTATTATAGAATTGGAAAAATCGTTTCGTCCTTTGTTAGTTCAATTAAATGCATAATTGGTAGGATGAGAAACCTAAGGTACAATTGAATGTCACACAATGCTTTTACTATTTATTTACAATCTTGTTTAAATAAATCCTTATTTAATTATAAAAGTAATCCCAATATTTTTTAGAAACTAATAATTATGAAAAATTATGTTAATTAAATTAGTAGATTTAGATTCAATTTAGATTTTTTCAAATGTTCTTTTATTTTATATAAATGAATTATGTAATAAATTTTATATATATATATATATATATATA
>MU226894.1:1472037-1499685 GCA_018584345.1 Thuja plicata
TATATATCATACTCCATAAAATTTATTCTACCTCCAGAAAATTAACTAAAGATTATTATCAAAATTATTAATTTTTTTATTTTATTTTTTCCTTTCTTTCTTGTATCAATTGATTTACCTTCAACATCTTGAACTCATGTTCCCTAACTATGCCCATGAAAATTTTTCCTCAAACACACATTATCTCTTGAAGAGCTTCAAAAGTTGATAGGTTGGCAATCTTTTTCATGGTAGTTGCCTCTGGTCACATCAATACAAACACATTTAATTGTTGGTACAGTCCATGTACTTTTGCCAGCCACCCTCATTCCCCTCAAGTCTCACATATAATTACTACCTATCAACTTCCTAGAGACCAACGAGTAATGGGTGTATCTCAAACTTTTAGTTTCTGCTGCTGAATTTTTTTTGTTGTCTACAATTGTCACTCTCTCCACTTATTAACAGTTGTGAAGAACAGATTCCACACAAAAACTCTGAGACGGTGGTCACCCATATTTGCTTTCTGAGACGACAGCCATTGAACAAGCACTTTAACTTTTCCATACCCAATCGAAACATGCTGCTCTGGGATTGTTGTACATGTTGTACATTGACATAACTTTATTAATGGCAACCTAAAATGAATGAAAAATGAAGGATTTAGTACATGATAACACTGAATTTGTTTGTTCATGGATTTCTTTGGTTAGTAAATGATAATACTGAATTTGTTTGTTCATGATTTCTTTGGTTATGTATATTTTGATGATGAATTATGGAATTATGGAATTATGGTCTGTAATATTAGTTCAAAAATGGAAACACAATTTAATCTATAAACAACAGTCAATATAATTCTAACAAATTTCTACAATTCATGAATTTTACTGCTATGCTTCTGGGAAGATTGTGTGTAAGTTTATAGCATCAACATTTAGAATCATACTCCATGATTCTGATAAAGGATTGTAGAGTATGATCCGAAATGTTGATGCTATAAACTTACACACAATTTTCCCAAAAGCATAGAAGCAAAATATAATTCTATTTAAGTTTAGTTTTTGATGATTTTTCCAAATTACTCATTATAACTGTGAATGGCATCTTCCTCTGAAAGGTAAGATTGGATGTGAATGGCATCTTCCTCTTGAAAGGTAAGATTGGATGTGAATTATGGCTGTGAATATAGTTGGCTATACTTTTATCTTCTTATCAAATTTAATATATTCGTCTATTTGTTGGTGAGTATATTATTAGCAGTCAATAATGAGATGTAAAAACAAGTTGGATTTATGCACTTCAATTTTATTAGTCCATATTTATGTTTTTAACAACCGTATTTAATCTTAAACATGTCTATATTACTTAGCTCTTGATATTTGTGAACGCATCTTTTCAAGTATTTATTTTGTATATTTCAAGAGACGTTGAAGATATTTTAGAATAGGGACCAGTTAGATTGTGTAGGGTTATATGAGACATTCGTATGCAAGTGATAATAGAAGAGAAAATAGTGGAAAATGTGTACTTTGAGATTTATGATGAAATTAAAAGTTGCATAGGTACCAATGAAAATGCCAAGTGAATACTTTAGGATGAAAACAAAATCACATCTTTATAGAAAGCAACAAAAATTTGTCACATGTGAAATTAGAATTTCATCACATTAAAAAATTTGACACATTTTTTTATAATTTTCTTCAATATTTTTATATTTCTAAAGCATCTTTATATAATAATTGTAAATTCAAATTGAGCATCAAAGAGAGCATTTTTAGGGTGAGAATTTACAAATTCCTAGAGTTCCTAGTGACTTTTACAATTGTGTTGGCATATCTATGAATTGCCAAAGGTTATAAAGGATAGAATACAGTTGGTTTATATTGTTAATAAGTTCAAGAGGATTAATTTAGTTATACTTGTGTCATTGGAGTGATTCTCAATTAAGATAACATTCTACACTACCAATATAATCGCAAGAGGATTAAGCGAGTTATATTTGTGCCTATAGACTAATTCTAAGCAAGACCATGTTCATATTTATTGGATTTTTTACTTACAAGTGATATTTTTTCAGGATAAATTGGTATTGTATATTTTTCTTTATTTTCTACATTTTTGTCTTGTTCAATCAAAACCTATCAATTGTGTTATTTAATAAATTTATTAGTGTTTAATTATGAGAGAAATGCTTTCCTTAGTTTATCGATCAAGTGGTATTAATAAAGTTATTTCTTTTGGGAATTTGTTAGGTGTGTTTTATAGGTTCATGTCCATACAATAAAAATTAAAATCATTTATTAATGAGAGAGTTATGTATATTGTTTTAATTAAGTAAAAAGAGGTTTTGAAAGGACCCGAAACCTTTTACAATGATATCCGAAGATAATCATTAAAGATCAAACCAAAATGTGCAACAACACTCGAAGATACATAGGCCCAAGGCCCCAAAAGAAGAAAAAGACAGCAGACATAAAATAGGCAGCAACAGAAAAAGACAACAAAAATAAAGCAAGGCAGCAACTAGCAAGTTTTCATCAGTTCTTTAGCCTAGATGACCAGGATCTCCATGTTGCCTGCAGACGCCTTCAAATCCTCCAGATCAACATCTTTCTTTCTGGTGCTGGCACAATTTCTTTTACCAGGCCCAGTGCTCTTTGTTATCTCCTTGGTTTCCTCTCCCCTATTTTGCTCCATTTTGGTAACCAGAATCTTATTGTGGTCCGCAGAGGCTTTCAGAATTTGGAAGCTCTGCTCACTGCTTTTCTTTAGAGTACTTTCTAGCTCCTCCACTTTACTCTCCAAGCTGGTAATCCTGACTTCATAGTTGTTGTCCTTGACATCCTTGCTCAAATCATTCAGCTTCTTTTCCATTTGGAGGACAATGCCTCTGAGATCCCCGAAGGACTCACATTTGTGCACACCTTCCATCCAATCTTCCAAACTGGTAGCCAGGGGCTTGTCACCAAAGTTCACCTTCGTGATCATGTTGACCATTTTGTCCCGCTCCTTTAGGTCCACCTTGATTTTTTTAGTATCTTGCGCAATGTTAACCGTAAAATGACCAAAAGCCAGAATGCTCTCTGTTTTATCCTACCCAATCTAAACATCACCTTTTTCTTTATTGTCAGCATCATCACAAACCTGATTAGTGTCCACATTGTCATTCTGGTTACCTCGAGGGGTATCTTTTCCCGCATTTTCATTGAACATTTAGGGTGTCATCCATAGTTTCATCACCTCTGCTCTCAGTCTCTTTTTTATTAACTACCTTCTTTTTCTTACTCTTTCTGGGGCTATCATTAATTTCATCGTATTTTTTCTTATGTATATAGTTAATGATAAATATGTATAATATTTAAGTTTCATAACTATTTATTTAATATTTTTTCATTTTAATTTGTAAATAATATCCCATTTATTATTATTTTATGATATCTTACATACTACTTTTAGTAGATGTAATACTTTCATAATTTTAACTTATATAAATCTACTAAATTTATATTATATCATAATTATTATTAAATACTATATAATGCTTATAATTTATTTTTTATTGTTAGTACATCTTCTTCTTGTATATATTATTAATAGTGAATAATACTATGCAAAAAATAATTAGGTTTATACACCTCACTTTATAAGTCAAAATATAATCTTAACAACCATATTCAATCAGTTGGACTCGTTCTCTCCTTTTATGGATATCTGCAAGGAAAAATTTGGTATCATGGTTGCTAATTATTGGTATAATGGGAATTGGGTCAATTTGAAGACTATTAATCAAGTGCTCTCCCCTATTCAGAGTGTCCTTCATGCAGTGGTTCTTATGAATAATAGCTCAGGTAAATGTATTTGGAAGGACAACCCTGCTGGGACTTTCTCTGTCTCTTTTGCTGTCAACTTACCATCTCAGTGGGATGAGCCTCCTCCTTGTTGGGCTCATGCCTAGTTCAAATATCTTATCCCTAAGGAATCGATGGACCATATTTTCATCCACTATCCTTTTGTTTTCTCTATCTGGTCGAAGATCTTAACATCCGTCAACATTGGATGAATCTTTCCTAGTAATATTCAGGATTTGTTTAAGGAGTGGTGTTGTCCCTTCGGAGGGAGGAGTCTCAAGATTATCTGGAATTTTATTCTTCCCCACACTCTTTGGGGAATTTGGAAGGAGAGAATCAATTGCATTTTCCATGATAAGAATATCCCTCCTAATGTGGTAAGGTATAAAATTCTGAGGACGACTTCTGAAAATGTCAACATTTCCTCTAATCTCCCCCTTCTAGCTTCCCCTTTAGAAGGGGATATATGCAGGCTCTGGAAAGTGAAAACTAAAATGATTATTCTAATTACTATTAGATCTAGAGAAGATAAGGTTTGGAGGTTCCCCCCTTTAGGATGGGTTAAGAACAATTTTGACAGGGCATCTAAAAGAAATCCAGAGAAGGCTGGTTGTGGTGGAGTAATTAGAGACGAGGGAGGAAACTTGTTAGCTATGATTTCCACTCCCATTGGTACCCAGACTAACCATGTGGCTAAAGCCATGGCTTCTTTCCAAGCTATCGATTTGGCCAAAGATCTTAATTTTTCTAAGGTTTGGATTGAGGGAGACTCTAGCAATATTATTAATTACCTAAAAGGTGTTAGTCGCTCCTCTTGGACTATAGATAATACTATCTTCAAGGATAAAGATATTATCAAATGGTTTGATTTGTGTCACATTTCCCATGGGTTCAGGGAAGTGAACATGGTTGTTGAATAGTTTGCCAATGAAGTTGTTAACTCGAACGCCATTATGAAATGGAAAAATGAGTTGGAAATCTCGCACAAGGTAAAAATGTTGCTGCTACATGATCATACACATGGATCCTTTGAAAATCAATTTAATGATGACACTTAATACGAAGGGGAAGTATTTATTAATGAATGGTTATGTCAATTGTCCTTGTAGCACTCTGGTAAATTATTGGCATCTGGCGTCGCATGCTTTCTAGGTGATTATTTCCATTTTGTGGTTTTAAGATGGAAGTTGGCTCTTCATCCTAATATCGTTGCTACATTCGTGAACTATCCGTGAAGTGCCTCTAGTGTTGATATGGGTGGGAATAGGAAAAGGATGGAACCCTTCTCCTGCGACATGTGGAGGAAGAAGGAAAAATTCTGGAAATTGCTCAAAAAGGGTGGCTTAGCTCATTATATGAAAAAATTGCATGTGAGGAACACAGCGGTCGTTAATTTCTTCATAAAAATTTGGCAAAATGGTAAGATTTCCTTGAGTGGTACTAATATCAAAATCATGGAGGATCTCATTGCTGAAATCATGGGTCTTCCCAAAGGTGGGAGAAATTTCTAGAGGGATAGGCATTTTAATGATTCTTCTATAAAGCATTTCCCCAAAGATGATGAGGAAAAGGTCAGACTGGTTAAATGTAAGAAGAAGACCTACTACTCCCTGAAGGTCAATACAAATGTGCGACATAGAGTTCCTTTTTCTATTATACAGTATATTACCCTAGATGGTAGGTTCTTTAGGGTTTATGGTTATCACTTTGTGCTTCTCAATCATTTTTTGCCATGGTGATAAGATTTCTCTCTTGTATTATCTTTTGAATTCTTTGAATTTTAGCATCAAAGATGCCCAAGATAATCCTCAGGGGAATCCTATTATGCACGCGGGCCTTATGCTTCTCATTTATGAGCATTTTAACCCTATAAATCTTGATCTCCAAACTGTTAAGCCCTCTAATTCTAGAGATGGTGATTTTGAGGAAGATGAAGATGAAGGGGAAGAATCATACACGGAAGTGGATTATGAGTCTGAATCTTCACAGGAGACTAACAAGAACCCCAAAAATAAAGGTAAAATCAATACCAAGGGCTCGGCTTCTTCATCTAAGAAAAATATCGCTGGGTAGAAAAGAGGGTCCTTCATTCTGGAGGATTCTCCCTCTAAAGGTGATGATGATATCATTGAGGAATGAGAGTTTGAAGATGAGACTTTGGCTACAGCTCGCAAAATGGGTAAGAAGCAAAGAGGAAACCAAAAGGATCTCTCGGGTATTCTAGATGATGCTCATCTAAATGATGTTTGCATTCCTTAGACCCCTCTCAAATATAATCCTAACCCCTCTGAAGTTAGGAAAGGAAAAGGTGTGCATCTCAAGCCTGAGCATAGGGATGAGGGTTTTATTTTTGTTTCTCTGGAGAAGCAAGCTAGTGGTATGGACCAAGCTAGGGAGGCTGGGAAGAATCTAGTTGGCGCCCTTACCTGGATTTTTACATAGATCACTATTTTAAAAGATAGCTATGTTATAGTGGATGCTAGAACCATAATTTTGGAGTCTATGGGTCTGGGTGACAAATATTTCCCAGATTTTTGGAATGATCTCACTATGGCCATGAATAAGGTGGATGGGATCGTTAAATCATATGATTCTAAATTTGTGCATGTGAATGATAATGTCTCTAAGTGGGATATCGTTTCACCCAGTATGGATTTTAGAGTCTCCCTCATTGATCAAAGACTTTCTAATATGGAGGCTACACTTAGGAGAATCGGGGACCAGAGTTGCAAGATTCTTCGGGCGTCTGTGGACCAGGTCAATCTCTTGATCAACAATTTGGAGAAGAAGAGAGCTTTTAATATGGATCCATCTCAGGATGATGCTAAAGGTTTTTTCAATAGGTCTAGAGCTAGCCCAAGGAGAAATTTTAACAAGAACGAAAAAGATATTGAAGATCTCAGGGATTCTGCTATCAATATGGACCTGTTTGCCTCTGAAGCTGCTGAACTTTTGAACAATCTTGGGTGACTTTGTGCATGGGTGTCTTCTTCTTGGGATGTGGGCCCCTCTAGTTGTCCTTGTCCCTTGTGTGCTGGTTTTTTTTGTTCTCACCCAGCTGGTCCTTTTTTGATGTCCTTTTCTGTGTTGTCGACTCTTTGTCTGTCTTATTTTCTTTCCGGTACCTTTTGCTAGTGCTTAATGTATTATCTTTCTGGTCTCTTGTAAAAGGTTTTAGGTCCTTTCAAAAAATGTTTTCCTCTTAATCAAAACAACCATATTCAATCTTCAAAGATATACACATTACTCAATACTTAATATTTGTGAACATATCTTTTAAGGTATCTACTTTTATTTTACTTCATGGTAGGTTGAAGATATTTAATAATATGGAAAAACTCTTGGAAGTTGTAGTATGTGTAGGGTTAAATGAGACATTCATATGCAAGTTTTAGTTGAAAAAATATGGTGGAAATCATGTGTTTCTAGATTTAAGATAAAATTATATGTTGCATACAAAGGAAATGTGAAAATTTCATAATGAAAGAAATAGAATTTGCCACATGTGAAATTAGAGTTCCCTAACATTCTATTTTTTGAAAAATTTCTTCAATTTTTTTTGTATCTCTAAAGCATTTTTTATACAATAATTGTAAACTCAAATTGAGCAGAAAGGAGAGAATTAAAAGAGATTTAGGGTGACAATTTACAAATTCTTAGAGTTCTTAATGATTGTTACAATTGTGTTGGTTGGATCATGAATTGTTATGGATTATAAAGGGTAGATAAAATTTGGTTTATATTGCTAATGTAAACCCAAGACAGTTAAACTAATTATACTTTGTAGTTAGAGTGATTTTAATTATGATAACTCTAGAATACAAAAACAAGACAAAGAGGATTAAGGAGTTATATTTTTATTGGAGTGATTCTGAGTGAGACAATAATTTATATTGTTAATGCATGTGCAAGAGGAAAAGGTTAGTTTTACTTGTGCCAATACAATAATTCTTAGTGAGATAGTGCTTACATTTGTTGGACTTTTAAATTCTAGAAGTCAAAATATCTAGGGTGGATTATTGTTCTTGATTAAACGGTAAAACATTTTTTGAAGGGACTTAAAACCTTATTACAAAAGGTACCCAAAGAAAAAACATAACCAAATGGTAGCTAAACAATGACCAATAGAAAGAGGAAAAATAACCTAAAGCTAAAAAGAAACAAGAAGCATTATTGAAACTTATTCATGGTTTTTTTTACTTCCAACTCTTGCTTGCAAATGTCCCTATCCAGTTTCACTAGGCCTAATTACCGATTCTTCTCACATTCAAATATTTTCATCTTACCAATATGAGTCTAAGAGTTGAAATCCTTTTGATTAGTCTATTTAACTTATTTAAACCTATTGCTACACTATGTTGTCATTATTGTCAACCCTTGATACAATTATGTGGCAAAGAGGTAGATTGGTGCAAATGTAAATGTACCATCCTAAAAAGTAAGCACTTAAGTAGTGCACTTTTTAAGGACCATTTTGTACTCATTTTAGTAATAGGACCTAATGTGGGCACTTAAATCCAAATATGGGTCCTCTTTCTTCTCTTTTTCCCTCTATCTTTCTTAAAATTGAGATTAGCCCCTACCTCTAGGTGTTCTCCTCTATTTTTTCCTCCAATCACTTAATTTATTTCATCATCTAGGGTCTATGTCATTATTAGTGCCCTTTTTGACCTTTTAGAGCCCCAAAACCAACTGTGATTTAAATCCATGCATCTACACATTCCCAGGAGCCCACAAAATAAATTTGAGCCCTGATTGGAGGGTGCAAAATATTTTAAATGTGTTGCACCCAATTGCACAAAATTCTAGATGTTGTGCACCCCCAAAAAGTGGCTGAAATTTCTTGAGGGGTGCCTATCCAAAGAATGGATGCAAGATTTAGATCTGTAGTCAGCCTGGGTAAGGTTAAATGCCTGACATTTAGTGAGAAGTATATAAACCCCCTAGTTATCCTTATTTTAGATCCAATTCCTTCATCCATCGACTATATGCAAGAAATAGAGATCTAGTTGCAGGCATAAAAATATACGCACATTCACAACAAGGCTATCAAAGAAGTAAACAAAGAAACCAAAGCAAAACACAATTTACTCCCTTTGAAGTGTGGTTCAATCCATGATTGTGAAACCTTTATTAAGAAACGATAAATCTTGAGAGTACTAAAATATTATATGATGCATGAGAATCCTTGGGTCACGGAAAAACTTGCATCACCCAAAAGGATTTCTTTTTAGTTTGTTGTTGTTATGTTCCAATTGGGCAGTTTCTGTGTTTTAGGTAGCGATTGTTCTAGATGGCTCGATAACTTATGCAAACCTTTTGGTGTGTTCTAGACATCATGGAGAACCTTTGTCTAGCTTTTCATCATGCTTTATTCTTTCTTGGACTGAGATGTGAAATGTCTTGACTAGATTGAGAAGGAATCCAGAGATTGAAGAGGAATGTGAGGAAAATGTTGAAGATCTTAAGATAGTAGATGATGAGATCCATGCAAATGAGGAAAGATTGTTAAGGGCTATGCCACAAGTAAGTAGCAGTAATAGATTGGATGTTTATACTTTTTCTAGTTCATTGCATCCTGAGGATTTGATAGATTGGATTGGTGAACTAGAAGATAAATTTTAGTTTGAAGATATAAGAGATCCATAAAGGGTTAGGTTAGCACAAACTAAGTTGAAGCGTCATGCTGCCTTGTGGTGAAAAGAACTACAAAAATATAGGGAGGAACATGGTGAAGAAAAAATTACTAGATGGAGGGTGATGGTTGATAGGTTGTAGGCTAAATTCATACCTGAAGGTTATGAATTATAATTGTTCAAGAAGTTGCAAAACTTGAAGCAGAAGGACGTGATTGTGAAGGAATACATTGAACAGTTCTATAAGATGACAATCAGATCTGGACACTGAGATGTATCTAAGGAAAATGTGGCTAGGTATATTAATGGTCTGAGATTTAATATTCAGGATGAGCTGAGTATGTTGAGGATTTCTACAGTAGAGGATGCTTATCAATATACATTGAGGGCAAAAGATAAGTTGAAAAGAGAAGACAGAGAAACCCTAGAGGGAGGGAGAAGCAAGAAAGTAGAAATAAAAAAGAGAAAAAAACCATTGAAACTAAACCTGATATGAAGACACTTAAGAGAGGCAGTAGTAGAAAGGAATTCAAAGGTACTTATTTCAAATGTGGTGGCATAGGACATAGATTTGTTCAATGTTCTGAAGGATCTAGTAAGAACTTGGGTAGACAAAATATTGTGGCACATGAGGAGAAATCTACTGATGAACTTGTTGAAGGTATCATAGAACCTAAGATAGGAGAGTTTCTTATGCTTAGGAGAGTTATGTTGAGTTGGAAAGAATCTAAACTTTTACAAATGGGGAATTTTTTAAGGACCGATTGCAAATCAGGAGGTAAATATTGTAAAATTGTCATGGATGGTGGTAGTACTAAAAATTTGGTATCATAGGAGATGGTGCAGAAGCTTGTCTTGAAGAGGCTTAACATCCTTGTCCTTATGGGATAAGTTAGTTTTCAGATGAGCATATGGTGGAGATAAAGGAGCAGTGTCTGGTCAACTTTAGCATTGGACCTTACACAAATGAGGTATTATGTGATGTGGTGCCTAAGAGTACTTGAAAATTCTAATGGGAAGACCTTGGAAATTTGATAGGGGAGCTATTCATGATTGCAGAATAAATTTGGTCATAATAGAGAAGTATGGACAAAAGTTTACTTTGGTTCCTTTGAAGGAGGTAGAATAGGGAAGTGAAAGGAATTTATGAATGGTAAAGAGTTACTATTCAAAGAGGCAAAATATAGAGGTTAGTATGGATTAGAATAAAAATATTCAATGTAGATCAGAGGACAAGTTGGTATCAAATTGCATGAGGGGTAAAGTGGAGCAACAAAGACTTTGGTTGTTGACCAGAAAAAGATTTGTAATAGAGGTAAATTAGTTATGAAAAGGGGAAGATGTAGTGGTTAGAGTTATGATATTGATATAAGATATGAAAAAGTGAGTACAAAGCATAGTAAGTTGATCAATCTAAGAAAGAGAAGAGAAGAAATACAAATACAAAGAATTGCAGATGATGAGAATGTTTGGATAAAAAATCAGAATGGAATTTATGTTCCACAACTTGTCAAATGTTCATAAGTTTCTCTTTTGAGAATTTTCTACTTACCAGGGGCGTCTGATGTAGGAGAATCCTTGGGTCATTGGAAATATTGTATCACCCAAAAAGATTTCTTTTTAGTTTGTTGTTGTTTTCTTTTAGTTGGGAAGTTTTTGTGTTTTAGGTAGCAATCATTCCAGTTTTCTCGATAACATATGCAAACCTTTTGGTGTGTTCTAAACATCATGGAGATCCTTTAGCTATCTTCACATCGTGTTCCATTATTTCTTGGAGAAGATATCCTAAGTTAAGTCTGCACCTATATTGTTCTTCTTGTTCTAACGGTCAAGTTGGCATGATTTGGCCTGTGTTGGCGTTTCACGATCGGCGATGCTAATTGGCACATTGTTCTATGATCTTATGCTCATAGTAAATCTCCTTGTGTGATCACACTTCATTCCATATCTATTTGGGGATTTTCTTATCGATTTAGGTCCTGACCTATTTGTTGTAATAGGTTTTCTTTTTCCTTGGAGAATGTGATCTCTTATGGCCAACTTGTGGCTTGCGATCTTGTATATATTTGTTTTGTCAGTTCCTTAATTAGGTTAACATTTAGTATGGATCTATATTTGTGTATGTAATGAGGCATGTAAGATGACATGTATGATGTAAATATTGAGTATCTGATATTGTGAAGGCCAAATTGGCATGTTTTATGTTGATTATTAAGTTCCTAATGATCTAGAATTAATTATTTCCATTGTGTTGACTCTTGATACATGGTTGGACCATCTCCATTAGGGAAACTCTAGAAATGACTACAA
Organism: Thuja plicata; assembly: GCA_018584345.1. Taxonomy (NCBI): domain Eukaryota; kingdom Viridiplantae; phylum Streptophyta; class Pinopsida; order Cupressales; family Cupressaceae; genus Thuja; species Thuja plicata. The sequence continues at coordinate 1,483,814 of MU226894.1, forward strand.
CATTATATGAACTCAAGAGGATGAAATTAAGAAGACTAAAAAACAAGAAAATGATAATTAGGATGCTAATTTTGTGAGATCCAATTGAGGAGATGACATCCTCAATTATAGAGTTTTGAGGGAAAATCACCAAATTAGAAAGTTGAGAGGATTTAGGAAAATACCATAGTTTATGAAAAGATTTTAAGTTAATTTTAGAAACATTTCAAAATGAGTAGAAGCTCAGTTAGAAACTTGCAAAATGGATGAGTAGTTAACTAGGAGAATGTAAGAGCTCAAAAGAGGAAAGTGTAAGAGATGAGGGAGTTAGAGGCTATTAAATAGGGATTGAATCCCATTTGGAAATGTGAGAAATTAAGTGAATTTCTAAATTCAAATAATCTCTCACATATCCATATGGGATGAAATCCCTATTTAATAGCCTCTAACTCCTTAAACTCTTACACTTTCCTATTTTGAACTCTTACATTCTCCTAGTTAACTACTCATCTATTTTGCAAGTTTCTAAATGAGCTTCTACTCATTTCAAAATATTTCTGAAATGAATTTCAAATCTTTCCATAAATTATGGTACTTCCCCAATTGCTCTCAGCTTGCAAATTTGGTCATTTTCCCTCAAAAATCTATGAATGCAAGCTCTCATATGCTCAATAGGATCTCATCCAATTAGCATCCTCATTATCATCTTCTTGATTTTGAGTCTTCTTAATTTCATCCTCTTGAGATCATATAATCTTCAAGTATTCTCTAGCTTTATCCTTTCTTTGCAATGAAGGTTGCACAATGATGAAGTGAGCCACACTTCAAATCAACTTAGAGGAGAAAGGAGAAAGGAGGCCTTCGTCAAAGGGAGTAAATTTTGTTTATTTGTTTTGATTTCTTTTCTTACTTCTTTGATGACCTAGTTGTGAATGTACGTATATTTTTATCCCTACATTTAATGTTAAACCCAATGTGAATTAATGGCGATTTTACATTTAAATGGTGATTTTCCATTAAATGTGAGTTTACTTGATAATTTGCATTTATACCATATTTAATAACTTTAGATTTAGACTAGTTTAAATATAGATTTAGATTAGATTATAGACTTAGTTTCTAATTTTTAATTTAGACTAGAATTAGATTTTTTTTTTAATTAATTAGATTTAGTTTTTAGAGTTTAGAATAGATTTTTTTTAGTTTTTAAATTACATTAGATTTTAGTTTTTTTTAATTTATATTAGCTTTTTAGTTTTGTTATTTTAGATTGTTTAGTTTAATCTAGTTTAGTTTTAGATTAATTTAATTTAGATTTTAGTTTTGTTAATTAAATTTTTAGATTAAATTTTCTATAATTAGATTAGCTTTTTTGATTAAGTGAAAAATAGGTTTTGAAGGGACCTGAAACCCTTTACAACAACATTACATAAAGATAAGCATTAAAGTTTGGCAAAAACTAAACTATGATCTAAAGACACCAGAGAGAAAAGATGACACAAAATGAGAATAAACCAGCACAAAACCTGAAGCAAATACAAGACCAACAGATCGACATAGACAAAAAACTAGCACAAGAAAAAACTAGGCAAAGTTTTTGAGAAGCTCTGTGACTTCCAATTGTAGCTGATCCATATTTGCAGCAACACTCTTTAGTTCTTCTATGTCATTGTTGGCTTTGAGTGCTTTCTTCCTTGTACGTGCATGAGTCTTTTTCCCTAGTCCAGAAACTTCTTCAGGGATAGTGTCATTGTCACCTTCACCCTCAAAAATTGCTTTATCCTGATTGATATGCTCAAGTTTCCCCAAAAGGATTTTCAGGTGCTCCGTAGAGGCTTTGATAATTTTATATCTTTTTTCTCCAATTTTCTTTAAGGTGGATTTCAGGCTGGAAACTCTACTATTAATGGCCCAAAATTTATTGTCAAATTTAGTGGTCATAGCTTCATTAGGTTAGCTATAGGTTGTTTACCCATTCTAACTCTTTCATCTTGCAGGTACTTCCACCATGTTAATGTGGATCCTCTTAGCCTTGACTTTGCAACTTTTAGTTTTTGTGCCTCTGTAACACCTTCACACTCAAAATGATTTTCCATCCCCTCAATCCATTCCATCACTATCTCAATATCCATTTTCCCACTAAATAGTGGTACACCTTCTAGTGCCTTGATGGCTTTCAAGAATGGTTCTTCATTCAATGGAGGGTCTGGTTTAGGGATGATATCTTCCTTATCAATCTACTTTTTACCTTTGCCTCTAATTTAACCTTCTTTACCTTTATCTCTGGCTCCCTCAACAACTTCTTGTATTTTTATTCTCATTTCCTCTAGGGCTTCTTGAAGGAGTCTATTTCTCTACTTTTTATCACCCATCTTCTTAGCTAACTCTACATTAGTCACATTGTTGATCTCCCCTACTGATTCACCAGTATATAGAGACATACACTGAATCCCAAATATTTAACTTGCTCTGATACTAATCTGATGTAATGACAAATCTTGCTCTCCAACCCTACCTTCTCTCAGGGTTTTCTCTAGGCCACTTCTCTATCCTATTAGGGTCCTTCACTAACCCTAACTCAAGAGGATCCCATCCTCAATCCTGCACTTTTTTAATTTTTCCACACCAACAATGAAATCAACTCAACTATTAACATGCCCCATGGATGTCTTCTTGCATCTTCTACACTAAGTGATTCAATATGACCAAAACTAGTCACCAATGGAGAGGAAGGTTTATAACAAGGGCAATTAGTCCAAGACAAGGCCTAATAACATAAATTGCAATGAAATCCTTATCAATTCCAAGAACTTACTTCAAACTAATGAAAACAGGGATACAAGGAATTAGGCCTAAAAACACACCTTTTGGAACATAACTCCAAAATTTTCTCAACAAGGTGGAAAAAAGGGTTCAGATCTTGACACTCTTTTGGAAGACCTTTAAGATTTATTAGGTTTTACTTCCCCAAAAATTTTGTACAGTGGGTTGTTATAATCAAGCCTAAAATCAAGGGTTTCCCAATATTCAATCTACATTCACAAGGGTTTGCTCTTTCTCCTTGTAGAACTCCTCACCAGGACTTCTCCTTGGGCATGGGGATTCCTTACACACATTCCCTCCTCTCCAAACAATCAAATTGAAGCAATTAATGCCTTCAATCCCTCTGATTTCTTCTGCAATCCACTGTGATCCTAACCATGCTCCTCTGGCTCGCCTAGGGCATCACTGCGAAAATGAAAAAAACTTGATTTCTAGGGATTAAGATCTTACACCAATAATGTATAGGGATTCAGCTCACAAATCCCAAGTAAATAGACATATGACACGATGGGAAAAGGAGTTATGAATCCATAATTAAAAAATGTCTAGATCAGACCAACGACAACACTGAAATCAAAATAATTTACAAAATGCAAAGGAACAAAACTAAAAAACCATCTAACCACACACAGAGAGAAATGAAATAAAAATAACTACATCTTCCAATGGATACATTGCCACATTCAACCCATTAAACACTTCAAAACCCCAAAAATGCTTAAACTGTCAAAAGAAATTGCTCACAAACTGTACTGGTATATTAATGAACTTTCTCCAATGCTTCAACCAACCCTTCACAAAGTTTAAGGGAGGCCTTAAGTAGCTGATCTTCACATCCACTAATTATTTTAGATATTTACTGTTGGAAGTACAATATTGGGAAAGCAAGATACTGAGGGGGGGTGAATCAGATCAGAAAACTTAATCACTTAAAACAATTTTGATCCACATTCATACATATATGAATTTAACCTAACATCAGATAGCATCAACAACATGAAATGTATAACCCATAACACAAAATTTTGGTAACCCAGAAACCCAAATAGGTAAAAATGGGGTGGGGATGACACCCACAAAATATTCACTACTGCAAAAATAAAGTGTGCATGTTAGGGCTACAAGAGTTTGATTAAAAAATGCAATCTACCTGGTTAAAGGTCTGTTCGGTTAAGAACTAAAGATCATTACAATATACCTTGTGAAAGGATTTCAACTTACAGTAAAGTAAGCACTCGGCTAAGAGATTTAAAGTAGGATTATTAGAACCACTCTATTAAGAGATTTCACCTAATACACCTATTAGAATATTTCAAGTAGTGATCCTTCATTATGCACTCAGATGCTGATGACAGATCTTCTCTTTTCAATACCTTCTGTGATCTCACAATCTGATATGTCTTTACTCTGCTATTCACTGCTCTATCATTCTATTTGATCTAGGATTCTTCTAAAAATAACTCACTGTTCATCTTTCATGAACAAAAAACCCTTCTCTCTATGTATATATCTTTCTTTCTCTAATACTAGGGTTAGAAGCAATCTTATGTCTTTACGAATTTGTTGGCGAGATCTAGATCAACAATCAAGATCAAATATTTATGCCTCTAGTACATTCTAATTTTCTAATTGGCTCCATGCCATGCATAGGATAAAACAATTAAATGCATAAATAACTCTGTAGATAAATATCAAATGTGTACATATGTCAGCCAAAATCTCATACAAGTCGGCCTAAACATTTGACCTCAAAGTTTGATTCAATCCTTACATGTATGCAAAAATTATTCTTCTCGGCACTTAACATCTTTGTCACTTGGAACTTAAGTATTCTACTTGGCTCGGCATGATGTAGCTCAGCAACCTTTATTCTTTCTTAGCAATGTTTCTCAACCTTGAATATTTTTAGCTCAGCCATAGTCATAACCAACTAAAATGGCCTATGTAAATGACTAAGTGTAGGTCACTAATTATCAACAAAACCTAGGGATTAACAATCTCCCCCTTTGATATTAGTGTCAAAAAAACACTTATCATTTAGATTCATTCCATCTAAAATTTTGCATAAGTACACAATGTACTCCCCCTAGGAATGTACTCCATACTATATACAAAAAGTTACATAGTATACATGCCTTTAAAAATATTTACAATTATACCTGTACTGCTCCTCTTACGTTGTATCCTTGTCAAATTCCCCCTTATTTTTGTCACTGATTGCAGGTGGGGTTAAATTGTACTTATCCAAAAACTGTTTATGAAGTTGTAAGTTGGACACAAATGCAGTGTCCCAACTCTCCTTAACAAACTTCATAACCTCTAATTTGACTTCTAGCTCGGCAGCTAGACTTACTAAACTTTCTACAATAGAGAGATCTACATTTCTCTTAACCAATTCATTTGCAGCTGAAAGTTCTCTCTGAATTACCTCCAGATGAGGTATCAGGATGGTCTAAATAGTAATCAATTTGGCCCTTATCCATCCATCTTCAATCATGAGCTCGGCCATTCTCCTTTGTACATTAGTCAATCTGTTGAAATGTAAGGAACTAGTGCTAGCATCTATACTCAATGAACTCCCAATTGAATTCAATTCTAATTACAATTTCTCTATATCCTGTAGATTATCCTTTGTGAAGAATTCAACATCACATAACTTATTATACAAATAATAAACATTAGTTGCAACTTCCTTCAAAATTTCTACAAGATAAGAAAGTTCAACCTGCTTTGTCGATATCTCTCCTGAGATTTTTGCTAGTACTTTGTTCTCAAATTTCCTCTTGGACCATTGCAATAACTTCTCATTAGCTTCAATGTTGCCATCATTTATCTTTTGCACAATATGAACTAACTATTCAAGAATAGGAGCTTGAAGATTTTGATCTTCCATGTCAAAAGCTTTTACAAATATATCTTTGATGTCATGTAACATTTGATTTTTCTTCTGCTCTCTTTTCATTTCTTCCTACCTTTTCTTCCTCTTGAGTAACTCTTGAAGAGTCTTAATCTATTTATAAGATAAAATATTGGGATCCCATGGCAGAATCAGAATCAGTTCATCTAATGTGACATCAAGAATCGAAGACTTCTTCCTCATAACTTTCCTCCTCTTAAATTCAGGTGAGCTACTGCTCGACTTCATTTCTACAATACCTTTTCCTATTTCAGTAGTAGTCACCATTGCATCTTTCAATTCAATCAAAATTGCATGTTGATCAGGCATACCTCATGTTTTAAGTCCAGTGGCAGTGGATGATGCAGAGTGTGGTAAATCAACCAACGCTTGCACTGCCTCTTGTTCTTTAGGCTCATTGTTAGTATCCCTCATCTCCTCTCCACTATCTAAATTTTTTTTCACAACCTCTAAAATAGGTGAATTTGGTATATTTACCTCTTGTTCCTCTGTCTTCTCCTTCTCTACATCCTTTTGTTCAACTCTATCTTTGGGTTTCTCTATACTTTTTTCTTCTTCAGCCTCAGTAGCCTTAATAGGTGATTCCCTACTTGTATCTCTCGGCTCATCTTGACCTTCAGCATCCAAATTACTAGAATCATCAATTGTGATGTCAATTGGGTTGTCTGATGTTAGATCAACAGTTTTTACTGTATTTGTTTGTTCTTTTGTTTTTTCTCCAATCTTGTCAGGCTCAGTAGCAATTTGTTCTTTTGTTTTCTGTGGTGCAGGGGTAGTTTACACTTCTTTATCCTTCTGTCCAGATGTCCCTTCATCAGTTTTCTCCTTTTGTGGAGATATCAATCCAAATATTTCCTTCCATATCCTTGTACTCTACTGTACTATACTTTCAATATCATTTTTCAAAATAGCATATCCTCTGAGTTTAGGTAGAAATTTATGCTTTTATTCCTCAATGAATTTAGCTCCTTGTTTCTTAGTCAGCTCAGGGATAACCTTAGCTAATGTGCCTTCTCTAATCTATCTCTTAGTAGTAAGTGAAAATTCCCATTTGCTAGATAGAAACTCATATAATTCACTCAACACATTATTTCTTATCTATACAGGAGTTAACTTGAAAATGCTCATCATATCTAGTAGAGCTTCCTGAACTTTATGCTTATCCTCTACCTTCAATTTCTCATAATTGATAAACTTAAAGCTAGATAACACTGCAGAATTCCTCAAATTCTCACATTCCTTGTTAATATCAGTGGGTCTTTTGAATGATGTTGTTGGTATGTTTCTGGGTTCATCAGTTTCAGTCTTTTGTTCATCACTTTCTAGATCCAAATGCAATTTCCTTCTTGGTCTCTTTACTTGTAGGCTCAACACAGCCTTTGTTGTAAATGTTGTCTTTGATCTAGAACTACTCTCTCCAACCTTCTTTGCATATAATTTTGTTTTCTCTAATGGAGATGTGGTAGCAGATGCCCTTTTCCTTGGATGATTGGCAATGGGAGGGGTAACTTTAGGTTTTGCTTGGCTCAGCTTAGTTACCTTGGCTACTGCTAGTTTCTTCCCTTTTGCTTTAACAGAGATCTCTTCCTCAGAATCACTTATTGTTTCTTCTTCTTCTTCAGATACATATTCTCCTTGGCTAGTAGATATACCTAGAGGTGCATCCTCTAGCTCCTTATCACTCACCAATCCAACAATTTTCTTTAGATTCTTCACAATCTTTTTCCTCTTTCTCTCCATGTTACCTTCCTTAAGATTCATAGATATCTTTGCCTCAGCTTCATCATAATTTCCAAATATCTTTTCTTTTATATTAATTTCCTCTACTAGGAGTGTTGTGATAGCTCCTGATGTTTCATCAATGTTAACTTCATAGGGAAATGGCTCCAACCATGATACCCTAGGTGTCACGGCCTGAATGTAAGTGTAATCTGTATCGACTAGAAAACATATCTCTTCATAGTGATTTTCCACAAGTGAACTAGGAATTCTAGATCTAAACCTCATTCTCTTTTTGAATTCCATAGAGTATTTTCCCATAATACTATTGAAATTATTTCCTAATTGCTTAATACATTCACTAATCTGTATAGTAATAGGTCTATCCTTCTTCCAAACAATATTTCACAGTGTAGGAATTGACTTCTGTACATAAAAGAATATGCAAAGTAGTAAAGAACCAAACTTACATGATGAGCTCTTATCTTTTATGATTGATAGTAGGTTCTCAGCTAGTTGTGTCAATTGCAACTCGGCAAGGTCGTAGGTGTGATTCTTCTTGACTATCTTCCATGCTTGGTCCACAGTTATGTAGGGAACACTATCCAGTCGGCTCGACTGAAATAAATTATGTGCAATCACTCTCACTCCAAAGTCAAGTTCTAAATCTTCAATTGTAGAGATAGTCATACCTCTATTATTTTAGACAGCTCTAGTGTTAGCTTCTATTTCTTCTTTACTTTGATCTCTCATTGTTCATTTTCCGCTGATAACAAGATGTCCAATTACACGATGAATAATATATTTAGCGATCCTAACTAGTCCATTGTCCAGCCACATATACATATTATGAAATCATCTTAGAACAACCTTGATCCATTCATCCTTGAAGTCTGGCAAAAAATCTAGGGCACGAGTTAACCGTTTGTCGGCTAAATGCTTGAATTCGTCTTTCAAAACTCCATTTTCGCACAAATTGTTATAGGATTTCCTCAATTCACTATCACCTACTTCACCAATCTTAAACATGTAATAAGATCGAACATTGTGGATCATAATTACCTTTGGTGGAATATATGAGAGGGCTCCATTTAGATCACCTAAAATTGCATTTTCAGGAATGGCTCAAAAGTTAGGAGGTGCACATGCATCACTTTTCACTAGCTTAATTTGCTTTAGTTCCTCCTCCATACCTTTGACTGGTGCGGAAGAACTTGTAGCCATAATCTCTAAAATTAGGTTTTGAAAATGAAGAATAGGGTACCTTGGCAGGTAACACTTCACACTATTCACCTTAGGGTTGCCAACGACACACTGGTGAGATTTTCAAAATAAAATTTGCTAAGATCAATTCTGCAACTTCTTCGATCGCTCAGTTAATACTAAAAATTGTGAGGTAATATCAAGAATAAATTGTTTGTCCTTATATAGAATCAAAAGGTCAAGGTAGGTAAGCAATAATTGTTCTGCCTATTAGGTTAGTGCAAACTAGCTATCATTGGATGACTAATGCAACTTGCATACCACTCAGCTTACCATACTTGTCCAACACAAAACTTATTTGACCAACCAACTCGGCAACTATAGTGCAGTTAACGCTTCTCGACATTTTTTGCAAACATGTCCTGGTGCATCTGAACATATGCAAATATGGAATTTGGCACATTCATATATTAGGAACTGATGTAAGATTTGAAAATTGAAATGTAGTTCCTTACATACCTCTCTTGTTTAGTTAGAGATGATGTGATCGCCTGATCCATTGGATTGGGTGACCTTGGCTTCAATATTTTCACTACTGCTCGGCTTTGTTTTCCTTACCCATGTATGGTTCATCTGTGCTCTTATTTCCTCAATAGTAGGAGAAGGTACTCTTGTCCTACACTCTCTCTTAGTGTGACAAATCTTCAAACAACTAAAGAAGACTAGGCTTCCATTCATCCAACTCTTAGATTTCCCTCTGAAATGTGTCTTTAAGAAATCTTCAGGTGCATGTCCATATTCTTGACAGTAATGACAACTCTGCCTTTTGTTAAAATCCCAATTGTAAGTGTTGCCTTTCCTAGGTTCTTTTGTTTGTGTCTTAGATGTCCATTGTTGTTTAGCATTGGATCTACAATCTTGTGCTTTATGACCATGTTTCTGACACTTGTAACAATAACCATTGAATCTTGGTTTGGGAAGTGCATCACTTGCTTCAGCTCAACATTCATGTGCTTTATGTCCAAATTTCTTGCAATTAAAATAGTAACCATTGAACTTAGGTTTAGGATTTGACTTACCTTTCTTGCTTCGGCAAATGTTTGCTGTATGGCCTAGTTTTCCTTAGTGGTGGCAAATAGGTTTGTTGTTCTTTGTCTTTGCATTCCTCCTTTCACCATTCTTAGATGATTCTCCTTGCTCAGTAGATGTCTTTGGTTTAGTGTGACCTAATCCAGAAGAATATTTTGGTCTCCTTGATGCTTCCATCAGATTCTCAAAATGAGTCAAAGCTTCATTAGGTTTATTCAATCTTTCATTCAGTTCCTTCTTAGATCTCAAATCATCTTTCAATTGATTGTTCTCAGATCTTAGATTCATCATTTCTATATCTTTCCTACTAATCTCCTGATTTGCAAGTAGCAGTTGATTTTCCATGTCAACTTGATTGATTGTCATCATTTGCACATCATGTATCCTTTCATCAAGTCTGACAGTTATCACTCTTTTATCTTCTTCTACCATACCTTTGTCATCTTCAACTTTCTTCTTTTGTTCCACTACTTCACATAGTCTTACTGTTTTCATTTCTTGTTCTCTTTTCAAGTTCCTGACTTCTTCACACAGTATATTGTTCTTTTCTAGTAGATCTATAATTGCTGCATTGCTCTCCATAGAATCTCTATTCTTAAATAGATTTGTAGTGTCATCTTCCTGATAATGAGTATCATTCATTTGTTTGGCCAAATCTCTCCTAGCTTTCAATGATTTCTTCAATTCCTATCTTGCTATCTCAAGCTGATTTAATGCTAACTAAATCTCGATCTTCTGATTCTCAATGACTTTACCCAAATTGTAAACTTCCATGTCAAGATCTGTACTCACAAGCTGATTAAAAGATTTTATAGGAGAACTATGCTCTGATACCAACTATTGGAAGTACAATATTGGGAAATCAAGATATAGAGAGGGGGGGTGAATTAGATCTTAAAAATTAATCACTTAAAACAAATTTGATCCACATTCATACATATATGAATTTAACCTAACATCAGATACCATCAACAACATGAAATGTATAACCCATAACATAGAATTTTGGTAACCATGAAATCCAAATAGGTAAAACTGGGATGGGGATGACACCCACAAAATCTTCACTATTGCATCAATAAAGTGTGCATGTTAGGGCTACAAGAGTTTGATTACAAAATGCAATCTACCTGGTTAAAGGTCTATTCAGTTAAGAACTAAAGATCATTACAATCTACCTTGTGAAAGGATTTCATCTTACAATAAAGTAAGCACTCGGCTAAGAGATTTAAACTAGGTCTGTTAGAACCACTCTGTTAAGAGATTTCACTTGATACACCTGTTAGAATGTTTCAACTAGTGATCATTTGTTATGCACTCAGATGTTGATGACAGATCTTCTCTTTTCAATACCTTATGTGATCTCACAATCTGATATGTCTTTACTCTTGTATTCACTACTCTGTCATTCTGCTTGATCTAGGCTTCTTCTCAAAATAACTCACTATTCATCTTTCATGAATAACAACCCTTCTCTCTATGTATCTCTCTCTCTCTCTAATACTAGGGTTAGAATCAATCTTATATGTCTTTACAGATCTATCGATGAGATCTAGATCAACAATCAAGATCTAATATGTATGCCTCCAATGCATTCTAATTTTTTGATTGGCTCCATGCCATGCATAGGATAAAACAATTAAATGCGTAAATAACTTTGTAGATAAATATTAAATGCATACATATGTCGGCCCAAATCTCATACAAGTCAGCCTAAACATTTCACCTCAAAGTTTGATTCAATCCTAACATGTATGCAAAAACTATTCTACTCGGCACTTAACATCTCTATCACTTGGCACTTAATTATTCTACTCGGCTTGGCATGATGTAACATGACAACTTGTACTCCTGCTCAGCAATATTTCTCAGCCTTGAATAGTTTTAGCTCGGCCACAATGATAACCAACTAAAACTACTTAAGTAAATGACTAAGTGTAGGTCACTAATCATCAAAAAAACTTAGGTATTAACAGTTACATAACTACATGCTCAAAAATGCACTTGAGTAAGAAATGTTGTCAATGACAACATTAACAATTTTGCAAAGTTGTCAGCAACTTTTTACATCTTTGGCAATTTTGCATCCAAACTTAGTCAACTCACTCCAAAACTCAACCAAATGCATAATTATACTTACTAGATCATGAAATAGCTATCCTACCCTATTCTTTTCCAATTTAGTCCTCTAATGCACAAATGCACTGCTTTGACAACATTTACAACAATTGGGCAACTTTTGCAAAATTGGACAAACTATAACTTAAAGACAACAAATGACCTAGTTAGGCCTCCCAACCATCAAAACACACTCTAGGACTATCTATCCCTCTTATTTTACTAGTGGCTTGGCTAATACCGCCACAAGATAAAACCTGACTAGGAACCCTAGGTTACAATATAGCCTTACCTAGGTGCTCGTACACCAATTGACTAGGGTCATTAGTAATCCTTGGCTTTTTATTTGACTAATGGACCTTTTCTATTCAGACTAGGTTGGTAGAAATGGATAGTAGAGAAAGTTTCCAGAAAGGGATAAGCACATTAGGGAACCCTTGTTAAAAGATTTATTTGATAAGACATGCATGAGAAACAAGGAATATTTGGCAGACTAAAATTTCTAGAAGATCATGGTATTTTTAGTAAGAATTATTATGGATTTTGATATGTCTTTGATTGTTTACTTCTGGGTAAAAGCACAATAATCTGTCACCTTTTAAGCTAACTTGATTGACTTAGTTGAGTTTGTTACAATTGGATAATACTGAGACGGGGGGTGAATCAGTATTATAGCACTTAATTAAACTCTTTAACCATTTAACCATTAACCATAAACTTGCAGTAAAGAAAATAACATAAGAAAATGACACAGTACTCATAACACCATATTTTGTTTTTGAGGAAACCCTGGCCAAGGGAAAACCTCAGTGAGGATGGTACCCACAAACATGTACTAAAGTATAATGTCCCTATTAGGAGACCTAGCCTTGTTAGGATCTGAATATTACATAGCACATTTCCTTGTTAAAGGAATTACAACCCTATTAAAGGTTCACAACACCCTATTAGGGGCCAATTGAGCTTACAGCTCTTACAAACTATTCTCAGTCATGAACAAAAAAAGAAACACTAGTGCTTAGATCGTTCCTTTATAGCTCTTGAATGATCTCTAACATTCTCTTCCGTGCTATTCGCTCAATAACTCATCCAACTATCCATCTAACTATCAACAACATATGTTATATCAAAAAGATCTTAGATATATATCTCACAAATTTATAAAATCGTCTCCCAATATGAATATTACAAATCTTACAAAGTCAAGCTTCAATACAAAATACATTTTATATAGTAAATATCAAATGCGCCATAGTCGGATCTCTTGCGTAGTCAATGTGCAGGTTATCAACAACCAAAATACAATGTTGATTTCCTGGAGTCCATGACATACTCCCTCAATCTTTGTTACTGTCCAACTACTCTGTATTGATGTTTTGTTGCAGTCTTTCTGTCTTCAATTCTTTCTAACTCTTCGTAGACATTACCAAAACCAAATCAATATTAGGTGGAGGTCATACATGTTGGAAATACAATAATCGGAAAGCAAGATACTGAGAGGGGGGGTGAATCAGATCTTCAAATTTAAACACTTAAAAACAAACTGATCCACATTCATACATATATGAATCTAATGTAATATCAAATAGCATCCACACAATGAAATAAATAACTCATAACACAAGAACATGGTAACCCAGAAACCCAAATAGGTAAAATTGGGGTGGGGATGAAACCCACAAAATTCTCCACTACTATAGTAATAAAGTGTGCTTGTTAGGGATACAAAAGTTGATTACAAGATGCAATCTACCCTGTTAAAGGTCTACCTAATTAAGAGCTAAAGATCATTACAATCTACCCTGTAAAAGGATTTCAACTTACAATAAAGTAAGCACTCTATTAGGAGATTTAGAAAGGTCTGCTAGAACCACTCTGTTAAGAGATTTTCACCTAATATAATGATTATAATGTCTCAAGTATTGATCCTCTGTTATGCACTCAGATGCTGATGACAGATCTCCTCTTTCTAGTACCTTCTATGATCTCACAATCTGATATAGCTTTACTCTATTGCTCACTATGCTGTCACTCTGCTTGATCTCTGCTTCTTAACAAAATAACCCTCTATGCATTTTACTTCCAAAATGCAGTCACCACTTCTCTCCACACTTTCAAAATAGGGTTTAGAAGCAATCTTATATATCTGTTCAAGTTTGATAGCGAGATATAGATCAACGATCAAGATCTAATACCCATACCTTGAAGGTATTATAATTAATGATTACAATAGATCATGCATAAGATAAAACAATTAAATGCATAACCAACTTCGTAGGAAAATATTAAATGCATACATAAGTCGGCCCAAAAAGCTTATATAAGTTAGTATGATCACTTATCCTCAAAGTTTGAATCATTCCAGACATGTATACAAAAACTGTTCTGCTCGGCACTTATCATCTCTGTCACTTGGCACTAAGTATCCTAATCAGCTTGGCATGATACTACTCGGCAACCTAAATACTGCTTGGCAATGTTGCTGGGCCTTGCATAGTTTTAGCTCGGCCACAGTGATAGCCAACTAAAAACTGCCTAAGTGAATGACTAAGTGTTGGTCACTAATCATCAACAGAACTTTGAGATTAACAATCTCCCCCTTTGATATTACTGGAAAAAACACACTTATCATTACTTCATTTCATTCCATCAAAATGTTGCCTAAGTATACTAAGTACTCCCCCTAGGAATATACTCAGAATTATTCATACAAAAACTTTACATGCCTTCAAAAATATATACACATGCCTTCAAAAATATATACAAGTGTACCTGTTCTATATTGATATATCATAATGTATCCTTTCGAACTTCCTTACCATCTTCCTTACCAACTTCCCCCTTTTTTTTGTCACTGATTGCTGGTGGGGTTAAGTTATGCTTATCCAAAAATTGTTTATGAAGCTGCAAGGTGGATTCAAATGTAGTATCCCAACTTTCCTTGGAAATCTTCATAACTTCCAATTTTATTTATAGCTCAGCAACTAGACTCACTAAACTTTCTGCAGTTGAGAGATTTGAATTTCTCTATGATAACTCTTTTGCATCTGAAATTCCCTTCTGTATAACCTCCAAGTGAGGCAACAAGCTTGTCTAAATAGTGATCAATTTGGCCCTAATTTGACCATCTTCAGCCATAAGCTCGGCTATTCTCTGTTGTGCATTGATCAACTTAGAAAAATGTAAAGAACTAGAAGTAGTATCCTTACCCAAAGTATTTCCAGTTGATCTTAAATATAAATGTAGCTTCTCAACAAGCTGTAGATAATCCTTTGTGAAGAATTCAACATCACATAATTTCCTGTACAAAGAATAAACATTTTTTGTAACTTTCTCCAAAATTTCTACAAGAGTAGAAAGTTCAACCTGTTTTGTTGCAATCTCTTCTGATATTTTCTCTAAAACTTTAATCTCAAACCTCCTCTTAGACCATTGTAGAATTGTTTCATTGCTGGTATTATCATCATTAGTTACCTTTTGTACAATGTTGACTAATTGATCAATAATTGGAGCTTGAGGCATTTCATCTTCTAAGTCAAAAGCCTTTGCAAATATGTCCTTGATGTCATGCAACACCTGCTTGTGCTTCTTTTCTATTTTCATCTCTTCCTATCTCTTCTTCCTCTTGAGTAATTCCTGAAGAGTCCCTATTTGTTCAAAAGATAATTCATTGTGATCCCATTGTGGAATCACAATTACCTCATCTAATGTAACATCTAGAATTTGAGACTTCTTCTTCATAAATTTCTTTCTCTTCAACTCTGGTGAGCTAATGCTCGGCTGCATAATACCTTTTCCTGTCACAGTATCAATGTCCATTGCCTCTTTTAATTCTATCAAGATTGTCTATGGATTAGGCATACCTCCAATTTTAGGACATGTGGGAGTGGATGATGTAGAGTGTGGTAGATCAACCAACACTTGCATTGCCTCTTGTTCCTTAGGCTTATCAATAGTATCCTTCACCACTATACCACTATCTAAAACTATTTTGACTACCTCTAAAATAGGTGGATTTTGTGAA
>MU226894.1:1499785-1515192 GCA_018584345.1 Thuja plicata
ACTATTTTGACTACCTCTAAAATAGGTGGATTTTGTGAAGTTACCTCTTGTGCATTTGTTTTTTGTTTCTCTTCACTTATCTGATCATTGATTTCTTCAATTATCTCATCAATTTTCTCTTCAGATACAATGGTTTTTTCTCCTTCAGTCTCAGTTTCCTTAATAGGCGAATCAGTGTTTGTACCACTCGGCATGTCCTGTTCCTTGGCATTCAAATTGCTGGAATCATCAACTATGTAGTCAATTGGACTGTCTGCAGTCAGATAAATAGAATTTGTTAATCTAATGCATCTTTAGCCTTGTCCTATTCTATAGCAATTTGACCTTGAGTCACCTGTGGCTCAGGGGTGATCTCCACTTCTTTTTCCTTTTGATCAAATATCCCTACATCAAATTTCTTGTCTTTTAGAACTATCAGTCCAAAGATTTCCTTCCAAATCCTTGTACTTTGTTGTACTAATCCTTCAATATCATTTTTCAAAATAGCATAACCTCTAAGTTTAGGAACAAACATATTCTTGTATTCTTCAATGAATTTGGCTCTCTATTTTGAATTGAACTTAGGTATTACCTTGGCTAAAGTTCCTTCCCTGATTTGTCTATCTGTGGTAAGTGCAAATTCTCATTTGCTTGACAGAAACTCATACAATTCATTTGGCACATGATTTACTATCTTTGTAGGAGTTAACTTGAAAGTACTCATCATATCCAAAAGTGCTTCCTGAACTTTGTGCTTATCTCTAATACTCAGTTTCTCATACTTAATGAATTTGAATGTAGCTAACCTAGCTGAGTTTCTCAAAGTGTCACATACCTCATCAATACTAGCTGGTTTCTTGAATTGTGCTGTAAGTGTGTTACTGGGTTCATCAATCTTAGTATTTTCATCATCACTATCTGTCCCCAATTCTAGTCTCCTCCTAGGTTTCTTTGCAAGTTTACTCGGCTCAGCCTTAGGAGCAATTTTAGCTTCCTTTCCAAAAATGCTTTCTCTAACCTTCCTCTTTCCATACACTTTTGTTTGTATTGCTGGAGAAGTAATAGTAGATGCTCTAATCCTTGGATGATTAGCTGCAGGAGGTGTAACCTTAGGTTTAGCTT
The DNA here is from genome assembly GCA_018584345.1 of Thuja plicata. NCBI lineage: Eukaryota > Viridiplantae > Streptophyta > Pinopsida > Cupressales > Cupressaceae > Thuja > Thuja plicata. Next base: position 1,500,887 of record MU226894.1, read on the forward strand.
TTCTCAACTTGGTTACAATGACAATTGATGGTCTTTTACCCTTATCTTTCTTAGTGATCTCCTCAGATGCACTCACTTCCTCTTCTGTATACATATCCTCACCTTGTCCTATGGACAGGCCTAAAGGTGCATCCTCAGGTTCTTCATCACTACCTAAACGAACCATTTTCTTTAGCTTTTTCACAATCTTCTTCCTTTTCCTCTCCATGGTTCCCTCTGTTAAACTTCTTGAAATTTTTACCTTGGCTTCATCAAAATTTCCAAACCTTTCTATTGTAGTATCAATTTCCTTAGCTAGGAGTGCAATGATGGCTGTTGATGCTTCACCAATGTTAATTTCATATGGAAATGGTTCTAAACATGGTATCCTTGGTGTTACATCCTGGATATAAGTGTTATCCGTATCAACTAGAAAAAAATTTCTTCATAGTGCTTCTCCACTAGTGATCTAGGAATCCTAGTTCTTAATCTCATTCTCTTCTTAAATTCCACAAAATAGCTCCCCATTATGCTATTGAAATTACCTCCTAATTTCTCAATACATTCACTAATTTGAACTGTAATGGGTCTATCTATTTTCCAAACAATATTTCCCAATGTAGGAAATGTATCCTGAATGTAGAAAAATATACAGACTAGTAAGGAACCAAACTTACATGATGAGCTTTTAGCCTTTCTGATTGATGCTAGGTTCTTGGCTAATTGTGTTTGTTGTAGCTCGGCAAGATCATATGTATGATTCTTCTTAACAATTTTCCATGCCTAGTCAACGACTGTACAAGGAACACTATCCAATCTACTCAACTGATAGAACTTATGTGCTATTACTCTTACTCCAAAATCAAGTTCTAGGTATTTAATTGTAGAGATAGTCATACCTCTATTGTTCCATATGGCTCCAGTGTTCAGTGTAATTTACTCTTTGTTGTTATCTCTCATTGTCCGTTTTCCATTAACTATAGGATATCTAGTCACTCGATGAATCATGTTCTTAGTTATCTTGACTGGTCCATTATCCAACCACATACATATATCATGAACTCGGATAAGAATAACCTTAATCCATTTGTCTTTGAAACCTTACGAAAAATCTAGGGCATGAGTTAACCCTTTGTCTACTAAATGTTTGAATTCTCCCTTCAGAACTCCATCGACACACAATTTGCTGTAGGATTTTCTTAATTCACTATCAACAACTTCACCAATCTTAACCATGTAACACGATTGAACATCATGGATCATAAGTACCTTGGGTGGAATGGATGAGAGAGCTCTGGTTGAATCACTCTAAATTTCACTTTCAGGAATGGCTCAAAAGTTGAGAGGTGCACATTCATCACTCCGTACTAACTAAATTTGCTCTTGTTCTCCCTCCATACTTTTAGTTGGTGCAGAAGAGCTTGCATCCATAATCTTGAAATTAGGGTTTGAGAGATGAAGAACAGAGTACCTCGGCAAGTAGTGATTTGTACTATTCACCTTAGGATTGTTGATGGCACGCTGACAAAATCTTTGATGCTAACTTCGTTAAGATAAATTCTGCAATTACTTCAATCGCTCTGTAAACAGTGAAAATTGCAAGGTAAAAATGAAGAATACACTGTTCATCCTTTATAGACTTTGAAAGGTCAAGGTAGGTAAGCAATAAATGTTCTACCCATTGAGTTAGTGCAAGCCAGCTATCCTCAGCTTTCTATCACAACTTGCATCCCACTCAGCTTACTAAACTCGGCTTTCACAAAACTTACTCAGCCAACAAAACTCAACACACACTAAAGAACTCAGCCTTAGTGTCCACGATTGGTACTCGGCACCTATAGTGCAATTTTCTCTTCTTAGCATTTGTCTTCAAAATATGTCCTGGTGCATCTTAACATATGCAAATATGGACTTTGGCATATTTCATGTTAGGAACTGATGTAAGATAAGAATTTTAGATGCAGTTCCTTACATACCTCTTTTTCTTAGTTGGAGATGATGTGATCACCTGATCCATTGGATTAGGTGACCTCGGCTTCACTAGCTTCACTACTGCATGGTTCAGACTTCTTAACCCATGTCTGGCTCATCTGTGCTTTAATCTACTCAACAATAGGAGTAGGTACCCTAGTCTTACAATCTTTCCTTGTATGACCAATTTTCAGACAACTGTGACAAACTAGGCTTCCATTCATCCAACTTTTAGACTTTCCTCTGAAATGTGTCCTTATGTAGTTTTCTGGAACATGTCCATACTCACCATAGTAATGACAACTATACCATGTGTTGTAGTCCCACTTGTAAGTATTGCCTTTTCACGGTGATTTCTCTTGTGCCTTTGATGTCCACTGTTGTTTACCTTTAGATCTGCAATGTTGTGCTCTATGATCATATTTCTGACAGTTATAGAAATTACCATTGAGTCTAGATGTGTTGCTTGCCTTTGTCTTACATTCATGTGCTTGATGTCCAAACTTATTACAGGTAAAGCAGTAACCATTAAAGTTAGTTTTAGGATTGAACTTACCATTCTTGCTTCGGAAAATGTTTTTTGTATGACCTGGTTTCCCATAGTGGTGGCAAATAGGTTTTTTGATTCTTGGCTTTGCATACCTTCTTTCACCTTTCTTAGATGATTCTCCTTTTCTAGTGGTTGTATGTTGTTCAGTGTGACCTAATCTAGAAGAATCTTTAGTTCTTCTTGATGCTTCCACTAGTTGTTCAAAGTAGCTCATAGCTGCACTCAGATCATTCGCTCTATTGTTAAGTTCTTTCTTAGATCTCAATTCATCTTTCAACTGACTCTTCTTAGATCTAAGATTTACAATCTCCAAGTCTTTCCTACTGATCTCCTGATTCATAAGTAGTAGTTGATTTGCCATGTCAACTTGATTAACTATCATTGTTTGTACATCATGTGTTCTTTCATCAAGTATGATAGTCATCATTATTTTGTCTTCTTCTGTCATAGCCTTGTCATCTTCGGCTTTCTTTTTCTATTCAACAACTTCACACATTCTTATTGATTGGGCTTCTTGTTCCTTTTTCAAGTTTCTGACTTCTTCACATAGTGCATTGTTATTTTCTAGTAGATCTGCTATTGCTACGCCACTCTTAGTCGAATCTCCATTCTGAAATAGATTTGTGGTGTCCTCTTCTTGATAATGAGTGTCATTCATTTTCTTGGCCAAATATTTCCTTGCAGCCAAGGACTTCTTTAATTCATGTCTTGCTGTCTCAAGCTGTTGTAGTGCTAGTTGAATATCTATCTTTTGATTCTCAATGACTTTACCCATCTTGTAGATCTCCATCTCAAGATATGTATTCTCAAGCTGATTATGAATTTTTAGAGAACTAAGCTATGATACCAATTGTTTGAAATACAATAATGGGAAAGCAAGATACTGAGAGGGGGGGTGAATTAGATCTTCAAATTTAAACACTTAAAAACAAACTGATCCACATTCATACATATATGAATCTAATGTAATATCAAATAGCACCCACACAATGAAATAAATAACTCATAACAAAAGAACATGGTAACCCAGAAACCCAAATAGGTAAAACTGGGGTGGGGATGACACCCACAAAATTCTCCACTACTGTAGTAATAACGTGTGCCTATTAGGGCTACAAAAGTTGATTACAAGATGCAATCTACCCTATTAAAGGTCTGCCCGGTTAAGAGCTAAAGATCATTACAATCTACCCTGTGAAAGGATTTCAACTTACAATAAAGTAAGCACTCTATTAGGAGATTTAGAAAGGTCTGCTAGAACCACTATGTTAATAGATTTTCACCTGATACAATGATTAGAATGTCTCAAGTATTGATCCTTCTTTATGCACTCAGATGCTGATGACTGATCTCCTCTTTCCATTACCTTCTATGATCTCACAAACTGATATAACTTTACTCTGTTGTTCATTGTGTTGTCACTCTGCTTGATCTCTGCTTCTTAACAAAATAGCCCTCTGTGCATTTTACTTCAAAAATGCAATCACCACTTCTCTCTACACTTTCAAAATAGGGTTTAGAAGCAATCTTATATATCTGTTCAAGTTTGATAGTGAGATCTAGATCAACGATCAAGATCTAATACCCATACCTTGAAGGTATTACAATTAATGATTACAATAGATCATGCATAAGATAAAACAATTAAATGCATAACCAACTCCATAGGAAAATATTAAATGCATACATAAGTCAGCCCAAAAAGCTTATATAAGTCAGCCTAATCACTTATCCTCGAAGTTTGAATCATTCCAGACATGTATACAAAAACTATTCTATTCGGCACTTATCATCTCTATCACTCGGCAATAAGTATCCTACTCAGCTCGGAATGATACTAATCAGCAACTTGAATACTGCTCGGCAATGTTGCTCGGCCTTGCATAGTTTTATCTCAGCCACAGTGATAGCCAACTAAAAACTGCCTAAGTGAATGACTAAGTGTTGGTCACTAATCATCAATAGAACTTAGAGATTAAAATTACATACCCTATACTTTCTTCCTCTAAGCTCTCTTTCCCTAGTTCATCCATCTTGATCTTCGATATCCAAAATACTTTTGTATCTCTGCTTCTATACTTATTCAATTTCTGAATTAGCAAAACTTATCTTTATAGGAATCGATCTAAAACTGAGATGTGTTGCCATAAATGACAACCAAAAATTGAATCACATTTACACAAAATGATCACTTTCCAACAATCTCTCCCTTTGGTAGTGATGGCAACACTTAGAAAAAATGAATAAGTGTTCCAACAAAAGTTGTCTCCTCTATGTTCTCTCCTTCCTCTTCTAGTATCTTCTCCCATGTTCTCTTCTCCTCTTTTATATTTTTTCTTTCTCTCTTTTATATTTTTTTTATTAATTATTTTATCTTCTTCTTCTCTCTTCTCCCCCTTTGACAACAATGACAAAGGTGCATACAAAACAATAATATTTAGTGCTTTCTCACCAGTTTCAGAATGTCTTGAAAGGAATCTTCCAAGATCTTCACTTATATGATGCATGACTCAAACAATATCTGACTAATATGAATGATGCCATTCAATGCAAATGATGTGGTCTCAGCTTCTTTCAATTCTATGGGCATAGACTTAGTCAATAAATCTATCACTTTCTCCAAGTCTGATAAATGAACCTCAAGTATGGATAGCTTAGGAGTGATTAAACTCTTCAACAAATTAAATCTTGTCAGCACTCTCCCTTTCTCATTATCCAAAACACTGAGTTTTTCCAAAATCTGTGTGACTTCCTTGTCTAACTTTGTTATAGATTGTGAAGATGCTTCACAATTGTCCATCATACTATTCAGAGTTTCCCTTTCCTTGGCAATAATGTCTTCCACATTCTGAACATGCCTGATAGGATTCATGCAGTAACTAAACAATTTTATCTCATGTCCAATGTATCTCTTTGCATTTGTCAAACAATTTTGCACAATGCCTAAGTCCCATTTGATTGACTTGTAAACTTCTGATAGCTTCTTCTCTGAATATTTCTTCTCTGCTTTCTCCTCTACAATCTTTATCAAATTCTCATAGTGCCCATCAAATTCATCAAGTGTTATTCTCATATTTTCAATGTCATCTTTGTGTTGGAAAACAATAGGTATTGGAAGCAATTTGTTCACAGTATCAATTGCTCATGTAATTATTTTACCTTTTTGTCTCCTTTCTGTTCTGATCTTTCCTTGGCTTTTTTTAATGCATTAAATGCCAATTTGACCAATTCAACTTCATCCATGCTATCAACATTTACATCACTACTCTCCAACAATGAGATAGACGAAGTATTTACCTCTTTCTGTTCATCCTCTTTCTATTTTATCTTATGTTCTAGTGCCTTCTAAGTTTCCTCAGTGACTTCATCATACTTCCTCGCCATGATTTTCAACAATCTTACCTTGGTCCTTAGTAAAGGTTTTAATTCCTGGAATATTCTTTCCCTTTTTTGTAATGATATCACAGGCAACATGTTATCAATTTATTGATTCCTGATTGTATCATCCTCAATCTGTGCAAAGTGTTTCCTTGTTTCCAATTTCCCATACAAGTCCTTAGGTATGCTTCCTTCAATTTCTAATAGAGTCTTTTTGAAAGTAAGTAGATGATCAATCACAATGTCTTCAATTTTGAGTTTATTTGAATCTCCATATCTATCATAGTATCTATCAATTGTTACTAGTTTACCTTGTTCTATTTCTCTCTTCTCTATCATCTTCATGTCAGATTCCATATGTGCTTCTCTTTTTTCTTCTCTTCTCTCATTGTGCTCTACTCTTTAGGCGATGTCTGCATGCTTGATCTAGTTACTCTAGGAGTGATGTTCTCTTTTTGTGATGTTTGCTGTGATGAAGGAGAGGAAATCTCTATCATAACTACCTCGGGAGTGGGAGGGGCTTTAGTACTTCCACTTTCCATTCTAAGAGATCTATCTATCATCTTCTTTTTCACTTCTTTCAGTTCTTCCTCTGTCAATCTAGATTTTACACCACATTCATGCACAAGGTTTTCAATTTTTATTTTCCTTAGACCTCTAGTCTGTTCCTCTCTCACCTTTTCTTATTTCTCCTCATATGTTCCCCATCTTTCTTTTGATGGATCAACTTCTGATGCAAGAACATATTCTACTTGCATGGTAATTACCTCAGGACTTACTTCATAACCTATGGGATAACACCATTTATTTCTAGGTGTGACTCCTTCAAAACATACACAATTAGTTTCAAACCATGAAATAGATTGTATCCTTGTACTTTTCAACAATATCTTCATGTATCCTGTACCTATTTTTCATTTGTCTCTAAAGGATTTTTATCATATCAAACAATTCTCCATCAACCCATGTAATATTCTATCTTTTGTAGCTCTGTGAGATTAGAATTCCAGTAGGTATCCTAGATTTCCAACTACTAGGATTTAGGCCAGGAATTTTGTGCTCAATGTGTATAAACATATGCATCAACAATGAACCAAATCTGAAGGTCTTAGTTCTGTCCTTCTTCACTAGCTTCACATTTTCAATAAATTGTTGTGCCAGAACTTCACATAGGTTATATTTCACATTCTCCTTCACCATTCTCCATTCCATCATGATTACTCCTATAGATATTGAGTTAGGTCTACTTCTATAGTAGAATTTGTATCCAAGTATCATAGCAATAAGTCTCACATATTGTTGAAAGATGTCATTCATAGTCATTTCCTATCTCTCCCATTTAGAATGAGTTAGGGTTTCAACTTCTTTATTTACATGTTTTTCTGCAATAGGAATGACTCTAGTCTTGTCCAGTCCAGTGATTTCATGAATTAGGTCACTACAAATCTTCACAGGTTGATCACCTATCCAAATGAACTGATCATGAACCCTGCTCAACAGTATCTTAAACCATTCATCTTCATTGAATTTGCATAAGTCTAGAATTTTCATTATGCTCAGTTGATCAATGTGTTTGTATTCTTCTTTCATTATTCCATTATGAATCATGTAATCCATCTTAATTAATATCTCATCAATTCCCAGTATATCATACTTACAATGTATGTAAGCCCTAATATCTTCTACATGTAATATGCCATACAAGGTTTGAAAAAATGCTCCTTTTGGATCCTCTTCATAGGACTTAAATGGATGTTTCTTAAATTTGTACCTAGGTTGATCTACAACATCAAAAATAATAGGTGCATCTATAGCTAGAAGATGTAAATACCTTTCTTCCACTGAATTTTGTGTTTGTGCTGCAATCGATCATTCACAAAAAATTTAGAGTAGACTAAATCTCCCCGCTCTCTGATCTCCTTAGCTCACTCTTCATCAAATGGTAAAGAGATAGGTCATCGAATGGTGCTTTATACAATTTTAAGTCATAAATTTCACTTTCACTTAATACTGTCTAGTTGGTTGTTAGATCTTGTGAACAAAATATATGTGTCAACTGATGTTGCACTCTCAGATGTATACTATATGATGTTGGCAAAGTTCATACCTAAGCTCACTCGAGCTCAATCCACAAAATTTGGGGCAGGATATATTCTGATGTTTTTATCCAATGCTCCCCCTAAGGCCATGATTGGCCAATTAGGTCAATTTTGTTTTACTACCATCAAGCAAAGATCCAGTAGCATCTACTGACTCTCCCTGAACTGATGTCTCACTTTTATCTTTGATCTTCCATATCTTACCACTGTTTCTATCTTTTGCTTTCTTAAAAAAAATTTCAAAATCATTCTTCAAATCTGCAACACTCTTACCAATATCATTTCCATTCTTCTGTGAATTCATAGGAGGTGGTACTCTTCTGTTGTCTAATCCATTATACCAGCAAAATTTAATATATGTCCTAGATTGTTGCATTTATAACATATAGGAGGTCTTCTTTCCTGATTAACTTGTAGCTTACAATACTTTGCAATGTGTCCAATGTTATTACATTTTTAGCAAGTAGGTTTCACTGTAAATTCTCTTCCATTGTCTTGTCTATATCTAGATTGATTAGGTTTTTTGCATTCTACTTTTTTGTGCCCATATCCATTACAATTAAAACAAAAACCAAAAAAAGTACTAAAATGGGCATTACCTCTGCAATATCTCTTCATGTGTCCAAATTTGTTGCAACCAAAGAATATACCTTTGAAGGGTGTGATCTGCTCTCTAGGTTCTTCAATAGAAGGTTTCTCAACATCAATCTTCTCATTGGATTTATCTTCTTGATTCTTTGAACATTCAGCTTCATTGAAGCCAATACCAATAATATAACCTTTAGGTCTCTGTTTGTCTCTTTGTTCATCAATCAAATCACTGCTGGTGTGAAGTTTCTCAATGTGTTTCTTTGCTTCAACAAGTTCACCTCTTAAAATCTGATTGTATTTCTCAATTTCTATATACTTGTTCTTGTAGTTTTCACCCTCATTCTTCATTTGATCTAATGTATTGTTTAAAGCTTCTTCAGCTTTCTTCTTAGCATCCTTCTGTATCTATATTTCTTTTTCCATAGTCTCATTTTCAAGTTTCAGAGTCTCATTCTCTTCTTTTAGTTGCCTCACTTGATCTGAATTGTCTTCATCTAAATCCTCTTTTATCTGAACCGTAAGGTCTTGTCTTTGAATTCTGGAAAGCTCAAGTTGTTCCTTAAGTTTCTTTATAAATTTCTCAGCTCTTTGCATGTTGAATCTCAACTCTCCATTTTATTCTTTTTCTTTGTCCAGATCTTCAAGTGCAACATCAAAGTTTTCTTACAAACTATCCAAATCCATTCTAATCTCCCTCAAGCTGTTAGACTTTCTCTCCAAGGGCCAAAAGCTCCGATACCAATTTTTAGGAATGGATAATACTGAGAAGGGGGTGAATCAGTATTATAGCACTTAATTAAATTCTTTAACCATTTAACTATTAACCATAAACTTGCAATAAAGAAAATAACATAAGCAAATGAAATAGTACTCAAAACACCATATTTTGTTTTCAAGGAAACCCTGGCCAAGGGAAAACCCCTGTGGGGCTGGTACACACAAGCATGTACTAAAGTATAATGTTCCTATTAGGAGACCTAACCCTATTAGGATCTGAATATTACATATCACATTTCCTTGTTAAAGTAATTACAACCCTACTAAAGGTTCACAACACCCTGTTAGGGGCCAACTGAGCTTACAACTCTTACAAAAAAATTCTGATTACAAAGTGTTCTCAGTCATGAAAAAAAAAGCAACGCTAGTGCTTAGATAGTTCCTTTATAGCTCTTCAATGATCTCTATCTTTCTCTTCTCTTCTATTCACTCAACAACTCATCCAACTGTCTATCTAACTATCAACAACATATGTCTATATAAAAAAAGTTCTTACATATATATCTCACAACTTTACAAAGTCGGCTCTCAATATGAATATTACAAATATTACAAAGTCAACCTTCAATACAAAATACATTTGATATAGTAAATATCAAATGCATATTCGGTGCTATTGCATAGTCAATGTGTAGGTTATCAACAACCAAAATACAACTTTGATTGCCTAGAGTCCATGACATACTCCCTCAATCTTCGCTACTGTCCAACTGCTTTGTATCGTTGTTTTGTTGTAGTTTGTCTGTCTTCAATTATTTCTACCTCTTTGTAGACATTACCAAAACCAAATAGATCTTAGGTAGAGGTCATACATACCCCATACTGCCTTCCTCTAAGCTCACTTGCCATAGTTCATCGATCTCGATCTGCGATATCCAAAATACTTTTGTATCTCTACTTCTATACCTAGTCAATTTCTAAATCAGAAAAACTTATCTTTATAGAAATCGATCTGAAACCCAAATGTGTTACCGTAAATGACAACCAAAAAGTGAATCACATTTACAAAAAATTATCACTTTCCAATAGAGTTAGACTTGGCCCAGTCTAACTTGGCCGAGTCAACGTGATACAAAATGGTGCCTACGTGGCCAAGTTGGCTCATGTGCAGTCCAATGGGGGGGCCAATAGGACTCATCTGAGTCCAACTAGGCTGAGTCTAACTGGGTAGAGTCTATCTAGGTGGCATTCCATGTCGCAGTCAAACCTCTAAAAACTTAAAAAAATCTAGAAGTTTGCACTTCTTCTATTTGTTTCTATGCTCAAACTAGACAATGTCAAAAAACTAAAAGTACCCTTTTCTAGATCTCGAAACTACGATTCTTGACATATAAATTTTATATTGTTTCGACTACAAAGAATTGAAAATTTTTGTTAAAAACTACATGTAGGTTATTAAAGATTTCATAAGTCGTTGATACAGATAATATAAAAAAATTCAAAATCAATTTAGAAATTTTTTACAATCACAGATAATACTAGAGAAGAGAGTCATCTTCAATAATATGTAATTTATTTAGTTTTTGGTATAGTTTTGATAGGGGAAAAATGGTGGGAGACAAAAATTGTTGATTTCAAGTAAGTTCAAATTTGAATACTTATAACAGGAAAACTATACATCGAAAACACTTGTCATGCCCCACAAGGGAATCGGGGAAGAGAACAAAGATTCTCTTTGTAAAAGAAAACCTAAGTAATGATTCATGAAAATTTTTGAACTTTTAAAAGAATTATGTGAACAAAACTTAAACTTAGATTCCTCCCAAGGTTCCCTTCTAATTTAATGCACCATTCATTTAAGTCCATTTAGTGTGCTAACAACTTGATGTACTTTTAAAGCAAATTACATCCCAACATTTGTAGATTCTTTATAAAGAAATATAAGGTACTTTCTTTTCAATTTGCTATTCAAATCCATCTGCATTCCTAAGTATCTCTTACGAACAATATAAATTTTAAAGGAAATAGAATTGTATAAATCATTTGATACATTTACAAATACTATATTTTATTTTTCAATAGCTTTTCACTTAATCAACAATAATGAAAAACATACTACTTAACTTGGAATGTTACAAAATCCTTTTTTTTTTTCCAACATACATCTTATACATAAAGTTCACATCTCCCTTTTCCCTTTTCCTAAATCTACCCATTCCAAATACATCATTTTGAATTACATCAATGATTACATTACATTCATCTCCTCTTGGGAGGTAACACTAATTTTACATCATGAAAGATAATTATAAAGCCTTCATTCTTCAAAAATTGGTACATAAGCAAGCATGAATCTTCAAACACTGCATCCGCAAAAGATACCTTGATAAAAAGATTTACCACCCAACCACGTGGATACCAAAAGGCCCACTCCCCCGTGCTAGGAGATAAACACTGAGGTCCACAAAGAAGGGATAGCTAGGCCATACCTAGGGTTGGGTAACCTTTCCCAAATAGCAAAAGAAAAGAAGATAAAAGTATAAATATTTTCCCAAAAAGGTTCTAAGGCTTGGTAGAAACTCTAAGGAACAGGCTAAGTGAGTGTCATTGCATAGCCCTCACCCCTTGGGTTGTCCTGGTACTAGCCACTCCGGCCCCGGCCCCAAGTAGGCGCATGCGGGACCAAATGCCTTTCGTATAGACAAGTGCCATTCGATCGTACCTATGCATAGGTACCTTCTCCCACTCCCATCGATAACCTTTACTAGCGCTAATGGCATGGGCAAGGCATACCTTAATCTTTTTAGTGTTTGAACCCATTTCCAAAAGCTTAATTAAATTTTCACTTATTAAATAACTCTTCAGTCGGTTATCCTGGTTGTAGCCACTTAGGGCCCCGGCCCCGCACTGAGAGCCACTCACTTAGTGTTCTTAGATTTTCTACCCTTAGCCCACACATCACAAATACATCATACATGTAGTAAAAACACATCATATACACATTTGAGAACTGCATCAAAGAATAGAAAATAATAAGATAGTTTAGGGATATTTAAGAAAATTAAGAACGTTTAGGGAGGCCTAGAAAGGTCCTGATCCTCCTAGACAATCCTAAACCCTAAACTGCTTCCTACACACATCCTAACCCTAACCCTATTAAGGCATCTAAATGCACTAGATATAACCCCTGCCAAACAAGTAATGAACATATTTAAGGTTTACACAAAATTCCATATGCGAAAGGATAATGCTCCATAAATTTCAATCTAAGTCTGAAATTTGACTAAGTCTGAAATTTGATTAAGTCTAATTTTTATTAAAAAAGTAAAATCTAGAAGTTGCAACTTAACTCCTAGGAAGCTGAAACCTATCACAATCAGTCTGAAAGGTACCTAATCCCTTTATACAAGTATAACTTAAAGTATATCAGACTTATACTTAAATGTTATACTTGTATAAAGCAAAAACCTAATTATTATACTACTTGGCCTAATTATTATATTTGTATAAACAAAATAAACAATACTAATTCACGGCTAAACAATACTAATTCTTCACTTCCTAAAATATGACAGAAAATAAAATAAATAATAAAATAAACAATACTAATTCTGTTCCGGGATTCCATAAACCTTAATCTGAACACTACAATAATAACTCGGGTTTGATCAGAATAGAAATGATAGAATATAAAATACATATACTGCACGTATTGCTGGATGATAGAAAGCTAAATGTGAACAACCCTTATAGGAACGTGGCATCTAATCACATGAAAATGACACAAATACTAACAATCAACTCGGCCAAATGCCAGAGATAAAAAAAAATGACAAAAATTGTTTCACGACAGAAAATTAAATAATACTAACTTCAGATTATCTTACATATATAAACGGCTGACACAAATAATACAATAATGTATACACGATCAACAATAATACAATAATGTGTCACATTCTGCAATAATACAATAGTGTATCAACATTCTGTAATAATACATTATTACAGAGTACATTAATGTATCAACCTTCTGCAATAATACATTATTACATAATACATTAATGTAGCAACATTCTACAATAATAATACACAATACAATAATAATACAATAGTGCACAAATGTTCTGCAATAATAATACACAATACTAAAGCATTCAAATAAATCTAAAAAAACATTCATACTATAAAAGAGATTTATTTCTCAAGATGGATTCCAACCTGGAGTCCTGTGAAGATCTATTGATGAAGAAGAAATCAAGCTTCTAAATCTCTTCCAGCACTCCTTCGAATTCCTCCTACAGGCAGGCTCCAACCTCTTCCGAAAACAATCTCCTTCACTTCCTCTCAGAAAAAATCAATTCTCTCTCTTCTCTAAAACTATAGCAATATACTATCAAAGATAAAACCTCTCCTCTAATAAAATTTCCTATGCCAACCCCCCACACACAGGAAAGTCTTCCTGTAAATAGAATGGAGGAGGTGGTTGCACGGGTAATCCAACCAATGCAACCATCTCAACTATCCATCCATTATTAGTTAATGAGACGGTTTGCAAAACCATTCCCGTGAAGGGATAAACAATGTTAAATAAAACTTTAAGTTATGTCTCAAATAGGTAATAAAGATTTAAGATTATTTTACTAAACTATTTACAATGGAAATTTACCAAATGCATTTCCCAGATAAAATATAACATAACCTTACCATAGCCTCATAGTAATTTTCCTTTACATGAATAATTTAGTATATAATAATATATATTCGTATATGTATTCATAGGCATATGTGTGCACCCATATGCTTATGGTACATATACCATAAATATGACATATTATTATTATTATTAAATATTATGAATATCATTATTATAAAACATATTATACACTAATCTATATTCTAAAATATATTAGGTAACTACTAACATAAGTTAGATTTTACCACTATTATTTAAAACATTTTATTATTACTATTGCCATAGACACTTTGTTATTATGAGTATTATAAAATAATACCATAAA
>MU226894.1:1515292-1546423 GCA_018584345.1 Thuja plicata
CAATAGGCCCACTCCCCCGAGCTAGGAGATAGAACCAAAGGCCCATGCAAGAGGTAACAACTAGGACATTCCTAAGGTGGTGATAACTTTTCCCCAAATTCACAACACAAAAAGGAAAGACAAGAAGGCCACAAGGACTACCAAAGGCATGATCAAAATTGGTAGGGACTCTAAGATACAATATAGGTGAGTGTCATCGCATAGCCCTCATTCCTTGGGTTGTCTTGGTACTAGCCACTTCGGGCCCCGGCCCCCAAGTAGGCACATGCGAAATCGAATGTCTTTCATACAGACAAGAGCCATTTGATCGTACCTATGCATAGGTACATTCTCCCACTCCCATCCATAGCCTTTACTAGTGCTAATGGCATGGGCGAGGCATACATTAATATTTTTAGTGTTTGAACCCATTCCCATAAGTTTAATTAAATTTTCACTTGTTAAATAACTCTTCAGTCGGTTATCCTGGTTCTAGTCACTTAGGGCCCTGGCCCCGCACTGAGAGCCACTCACCTAGTGTACTTAGGTTCCCTAACCTACATAAAAGCATCATAATAACATAATAGATCCATAATCTAGTATACAAGATTTCATATCAATATCATAACAATATTTGATTGAGTTTAGGAAAACATATGTTGTCCCTAGTCTACTGGACAACCCTAAACCCTTATATGACATTAAGAATGTTCCAAACACATAAGAAGACATCAGAGTGATATTATAAATATATTCAGAATACACATAGATCCAACCCAAGAAATAAAAATCCTAATAGCCTCTGGTAACCATACACAACCCTAAAACTTGGTAATGTTCTTAAACTGATATATTTCCAGAAAGGATTAAATGCAAAAAATAACAATCATAGAACAGTTGCCAATAACTTCCACAAAACAAATAATAAAGCCAATCACTTAGGTGGGGATTTTTTTAACATCATTATAGAGTCTCAATTTAATTTTGGTGATGACCCAACGGTGGGAAAGAGAGTTATGACTTCTGGTTTAAAACAGAAAACTCTGGTTAGGGTTCAAACCTACCTTCACTAAAATGATTGTAATTATCACAAAACACAATAAAAATGACCCAAACCAATTGGAAATGAAATATAAGACATTAGAAGATATATGATATCAAATTAAAACTTTTAATATTATCATAACAGTCTGTAGCATACGAATATATTTGACATAAAAATCAGAATCAAGAAATGATAGACATAGTCTGCCAAAATGTCAATAATAAGGCATTAATTCGACCCTAAAAATAAAATCAAAGAGATACCCATTTCAGATCTGTAAATTTTACTTTTGGAAAAACAATTTAGAAAAACCATAAATGAAATTTAAATTATTATAATAACAGATATCCAAAAATGGGTTGCTGAAAACCCTAGGAAAACACATGACAATTTTCACAAGCAAAAACTCCAAAATTTTAAATAACTAAAGGAATGAAAATTACAGATATAATACATCATGAAAATATTTAAATAGATCCATATTTTATCATATAATTTAATCAACCAATAAATTCACTCCATACCTCAAATCCTATGAAGATTCAACCGAAGAAGGAGACAAAAGAGGAAGACAAATCCAAACTTGAGATGCATCCTTCAAACCCTATCCATTTTCAGAAATCTCCATGAAAGAAATCACCAATCCACAGAAATCAATCCTTCTCTCAACTACTAAAACTCTCACAAAAATGTCTCTCTCCCAAAAGAAAAGATAACTATAATTCATAAAGAAATATGCTTACAAACTCTCCCTCACATCTCCTAAGTTTTTCTCCAAAATCTCCATGAAAGAAAAGTCATCCTCCCCTATATTGTTTTGACTACAAAACATTGAAAAAATTTGTTAAAAGCTACATGTAGGTTATTAAAGATTTCATAAGTCGTTGATTTAGATAATATAAAAAAATTCAAAATCAATTCAGAAATTTTTTACAATCACAGATAACACTAGAGAAGAGAGTCCTCTTCAATAATATGTAATTTATTTAGTTTTTGGTATAGTTTTGATAGGGGAAAAATGGCGGGAGACAAAAATTGTTGATTTCAAGTAAGTTCAAATTTGAATACTTATAACAGGAAAAATATACATCGAAAACACTTCTTTCTTTTTTTCTGCACTACCTATACATGTCATCTAAAACATATTATGAAATTGGAGGAAAAAACAATGTTTTATTTATAATGATTTGGCGGGAAGTAAACTCCCTGATTTACATATTAATTTTGGTTCAATTTTTTTTAAAAAATTTATAGGCATATGATTCATCCTATTTGACACATTTCATCAGTTTACATCATCTTCAATTCTCAATAGAAGTGTGACTTTTATGCCCTTGAAGTTTTAAAATTTTGGTGATGTTAACCTTTTCGTTTGTAAAAGGGTGATATATTATTGTGTTTTTACCCTTATATATGCATGCAGTTTCAGACATTGAAAGGTGATTGTCAAAGTACATTTTATAGAAGTGAACAAGGTTTGGAGGTTATAAGTATGGCATTTCCATAACTCATTTTCTCAGATGTTAGCAAAATGGATATTATTGAGGATAAGCAGTATCTCTGGATACAAATGCAGAAAGAGTATTGGGACTGATTGCATGGGGAAGAATAAACCGTAGCTAAATGGATATGAAAATAAATGTGGGTGGTTAAAGGGATATTAAAAGTTGAACTATATTTCAAACTCATAGTTCATGAGAGTGTCACCTTTTTATACCCTTTGAATCAAATACATTGGTTACTTGGATGGAGAAGAGAATGAGGAGATGTCAAGTCCTTGGGTCTTTCTTTCTAATTTTTTTTTAGAATATTTTGATGCTCTCGCAAGAGCTTTGTTGAGAACTTTACATCTTCATTTCTCTAATACTGTAGCCATGTACTATGCTATATTGGCACGGCTCTAATGTTTTTTCTCCTGATAGTGGTGTTCTTGTTACTACCTGATTCAGTTGTTGTGTACTAGAATCAGTTGAGGGAGAAACATACCCTATATGGAAATATTCTTAAGTTGTCTTTCTATCGAGCATATCATTTTTTCTTCAAGGGTTCATGGTGGAAGCACAAAGGATTATTTACATTAGAAGCATAGTTTTTATATTCTCCAGCTATTTTTTATGTCATGTAGTTTAAGTTTTTAGTAGGTAGTTTTTCTTGGGCTGAAGCTTGTTGGTCCCCTTGTTCTTATAAAAGGGGATTTTAAGGAAAAGGAAAGGGATTCCACTCTTAGGTTCTAGGACTGAAACTACTCTCTTCTCATTATATGTGCTTGGTTTGTTGGGTGCGGAGATAAGATGATTTTGATGATAGAATTTATTTATGAGTAAAGGATCCAATGGCTTTATGCAAGTATATGGATTGGTCATTAAGTTGTTTCTTGTTTGAGAATTATAGATTATGTAAATTGAATGAATCAAGGGTGCTTTAGTTTGTCTCTTGCAAATATTCTGCATTAGAATTGTGTGTTCATTGATTCTCTTCAAGGAGGGGATTAATTTATTTTTTCAGATAATTGTAGTCTTTAGTTTTGTATCCACATTATATGATTTTGAAATATCATGGATATTCAGAGTTGTCTTTACAGTTTGTTGTTTATGAAATGTCTATTCGTGGGTCGCTTCCAAGGGAAGAGTTAAATGCTTTGAATGGATATTTTTAATATTGTATGCACAAATATATTTGTAATAATAACTTAATACGAAATGAAGTGTTAATTTAAGGCATTAACATTCGGGTATCTGTTGTTTTCTTATGTTCATAATGTTGTTTTTATTGATGGTAGGCCTGACTCTGTGAACCCAATGGATAAGATGTTGGTTTGTATGAGTGTTGAATTACTTTCAGAATGACTCAAATAATTAAGCATCATTTCAATTTCATGTCATTGTTGTGAGAATTAAGTTACCTAACTCACATCACACTTAATGCAAGTGGGATTGTGAATAAGATGGTGGAGTTTTAACAACCATTACCTATTAGTCTTAGAACCATCCACAGTTGTGTATGTTTGCATAGTGTTATTTAACAAAAGGTTTATTATGTATGAAGATTTATGTTATTATGAAAACCCTCATGAGTGTGTGGAACTCGAAGCGAAGAAGGCTTGTATGCCTTGTTAATGTTGTCTTTTCATGTCCTCAATTTGTAGATGATGTAGACTTTGTGAATTAGGTGAAGTTCTCTAGGTCTAATTCCCATTTTTTATTTTAGGATTGAGGGTTTCAAGAAAAATACCCAAAAGAAATCATGTGTCATTCATTCCAAGAATCTTGAGCTAGTTTTATATTAAGGAAAATCTATTTGCAGCCACTTACATTATTCCAAAACCTTATTTCATTTTACTCTATTTATAAAAACAGGGTTTTGATCCTTGTGTGATATTCTTATGCCTTTATATGCATTGTTTACCCTAATGGTAATCCTATGTATTAGATGTATACATTTGTGACCTTGAAATGGAAAATGGTTGCTCAACATTCTTAAGTTTGTCTGTTCATTCCATTTCGTAGTTGTAGCCTAATTCCTATTGGGAACACCCTTGTTGTCTTATCATCATACTTATACATATGATTACCCCAAGTTCACCTTAATTATTAAATTATCTATTTTTTATGATCTGATTGGACTACACTGCTATGAGTATTTTGTTGATTCATATCTCATAGCACTTGTAATAACCTAAAGTATCATATTGCATTGATTCTTCATGAGTGTACTCTATTTTTCTTGTAGTTGTACTTAGATCTACTTATTAGATAAATTATATATCTATTTTCATCTTATCTCCTTTCTTCCATTGTGCACTCCATTGTTCTCAATGTAAATCACTCTTGTTGTTAGGCTCAATACCTCTGAAATAGTTCCTTATCAATGCCCTTTGATTGTTGTTTCTTCTCTTCTAAATAGTATGACTGTCCCATGATGCCTTTGTTTTTATGAATTTGTAAGGAAGAAGTCTTTTATGTTGTCATCTGATAAATAATTAGTATGATTTTGAGATAAATTATGATAATCTCATGATTTTCATACTATAATGACAATGTATTGTTGTTGTAGCAAAAATGTATGAATGTAACACAACAACTTTATGGTTGAATTGATATCCCATGTCTCACCTCCTTTCCTATGGCTGGTCCATGCTGAAACTGATCTAGACACTGTCATGTAGTTGTAATTATCTCAATATCTTGATATGGTTGACCCTACAACTCATTAAGAGATGCATCAAACTTCTGAAATCATAACTTAAAGGTATCTTGATGACCTCTTTGTGCTAAAATAGGTATCAAAAGACCTCAAGATATGATTTGGAAAGTACTAACAGTACCTAAGAAAACTACCTCCCTAATGTCCTTGCTACCATAACCACTTCCATTAGGTCAAAAGGTTTCATAGAATTACCATGTCCCTTTGATAACCTCTCTTTTTAGACTTTCCTTCAAACTGCCCCTATGAGTTAGAAGGTTTCACAATAATGATAAATGTGTCCCTTTAATAACTCACTTGTATGTGCATGCTTCTCGTCATTCTGGGCTCAATCCTTATGGGAACACAGTTAATTACACATGGTGACAAGTATACACACGTACCTGTATCTACACATGACACACACATTGTTAGTACAAAAAAATTACTTCGGCTCATTGATCTTTTCTTTTCATATCTTAGGATGTATTGTAGACACAAGTAAGAATATGATATGAGATCCTTCATTTTTTAGTTTTGAGAAATGACTCCTCTCCTTTGTATTATTTTTTAGGTGTACTTCAAGGATGTGAGACCCTGAACTCTCCTTCAACACAACAATCCTCCATTATCAGGAAATGGAGGATCACATCCCTACTCCTTCTTTTGTATTTTGTTCACTCTAAAATATCTTTCAGTTTTGGTTTTCGTAGTAACCACCACTTGTGTGGAACATTTTTATATGATGTACTTTTCATTGCATGAACAAATGCTTTTTTCCAAAAATGTAATAAAAGTGAGTCTGATTTGTACCTTTTCTTTCTCTTAAAATAAATGAACTCTTGTCACTTTTGCACTTTGATTTTCTATTTTGAAGATTAGGACAAGAAGTTGCACATTTTTCATAAAAAAACCTTTAAATCTCAAATTGGACAGCAACTTAAAACTAAAATGTATCTTGACATATGCATGTAATGAGAAAAATTAGATAAATTTGATTAACAAAATAAAACCCTTTTACTTAGGATAATCAGAGCTGATAATAGCTCTACCAATTAGAAAAATGTAGTGAAAATTGGTAACAATAACTATCAACGATATACTAAAATATGATGTAAAATTCACATCAATGCTGATAAGTTACAAGGTATATCACTCTAGCAGAGAGAATTTAGTGTTTGGTACTAAAATTTACATAGCTTGCCAAATGTTGAAGGAGGATAAATAATATGACCCATGTGAAGTGTTAAGAGGACAACTGATAGAGAACTTGGAAAATATCAAGAGGGACAAGAAGAACTCATTGAAGTATGGTACTTAGATCTTTTACATATTCTTTCATTTTATGAATGAATTTACTTGTGTTGGTCCTGTTGATTGGTCCAGTGATAGACTAGTAGTCGGTAAAATTATGGAATTGATGTATGGAATAGATATTAAGATGAGGACAAGTGCATTATGAGGATACTTTAAGACATTTTAGGGCATGATTCCATCAAGGGATATAATTCCTTTGTCTATAGTGGAAAGACATCATGATACTATCTGTTTCATGGTGGATACACGCCAATTCTTGATGGAAGTAGTTGAACCAAGAATATCTTGGATAATGTCAATGGGATATGAGGTGGAGGAGAATGTACTAGGTATATACGCTCAACATTTATTGAGCAATCCCATTAATCTCACTGAGGAAATATTTGGAACAAAAGTTGAAAACGATGTAAAGTTACATACAGAGATGAAGAAATGAGAGGTAGGGAAGAGAGTGAGGAATAATAAATGGGAATTCCTATTGAAAGGTCAACGAAGAAAGGAAAAAGACTCAGCAAGCTACTTCTGAGAAGCCTATAGAGATTGTTGCAACTACAACAAAACTCTCTCCTTCTAAGCTTAGGTAGGTTAGAAGTTTTGGAACAAAGAAACCACAAGTGCAATCATCAGTGAAAGATGGAAAAAGAAAGAAGTTAAAGGAAAAGAAGAAAGAGGAATCAATCATTGAGGATGATGAGGAAATGGAATTTGATGATGATGTGAAGTAGTTAAAGAAGAAGTCTAAGCATTCACATGTCTCCAAGTCTAAACCATTCAATGAAGAATAACAAGTAAAAATACTAGACTTGAATTTAATGAACATGGTATGTCAATAAATGATGTAGTGAAGAGCGTTATAGCTCAATGGAACTTAAATCCATTGTCAAAACTCATTGACAAATTTGATGATGAAGAGAATAATGTCCTTGAATAGATTATGGTAAGATATCTATACAAATATAAGAAGACACTTATTAAAATTGCATCAAAATCACCCAAGAGCCTGTACAACATTTTAGATGTTAGAAAAGATTATTCTCTAGTCAAGGGAAGAAGATTGAGAGAAAAAGTACTAGTTGACTTAAGGAATCAGAGAAGGATTTCAAAAGGAAACTCAAAATGAACAAGCTTATGATGGGAAAAATAAAGGAGGTGATTGAGGAGAAAGAATAGACTATAAAAATATTCCTTGAGAGAAACCAATATGAAGTCATCCCTAAAAGTCAAGGTGACAGTTCTATAACTCCAAAATTTGGTCTTCCCCAAACCAATGTTCCTAGTGTTCTGGAAGCGGAACACGTAGAAGTTGATGTGATGGATGTTCCTAAAATTAGGACACAGCAAGAGAAGATGATGGAGAAGGAAGTGGAGATAGAGAAAGTAGAAAAAGTGAAGGATATTCATCCTCTATCATATGCCTTTGGTCATTGAAGACCCTAAAGCAATAGATAAAAGTAAGATAGCCATGGAAAAGGACATCAGAGGAAAATTGAAGGCAAGAGATACTACTAAGGCAATGAAGCAATTTATGGAGCATGACAGTATGAAAATTGATCTGGAACTGTCACAATGGACAATAGACTTATATATTCTCTTACCCCTTTAGAGACTCAAGTTTGCACAATTTTTTGAAGCATAAGCTAGGGAAGAAATCTTGACACATCACTTGGAAGACATCATGTTGTTGGGTCTGACATTTGATATATTGGAGAAGTTGATGCCTAATTTTGTCAAGGATACAATAGATAGTCCCTCTGACCATCTCAAGAATATAATCAGTGTAGTAAGTACTCATTTTGAGTCATTTGAGAAATTTTTTGAAGTAAAGATAAGGAAAGAGTTCAATGATAAAATGTTTAATGAGATAAAAGGAATAATAGCATATGAAAGTGTTATATTGGACACCAACATTAAGGGCATTCAAAATGCTCCAACTGAAGGTGGAAGAATTTATGAGTCATGTCTATCTATTTCAAATTTTTTTGGAGGCTTTGAGAAGAAGATCAAGCAACTTTAATAGCAATTGGAGCACATTTCTCAATCCTTTGACTCTTTGGTAGTTTCTACTTTAGAACTGGAAGGTCAAGTAATCTTCTTACTTGAAAAAATTGAGGGGCAAGTGCAAGAACAAGATAGAATCATTGATCATGTGAAATAACTTAGGAGTATGATTTCTCCTAAACTTTAGAGCTTGTTTAGTGTGGTGAAGGAAGCACAAGGATCATTAGCTACATCATCTCCAACTAACTTACAAGTGGTAGAAGTAAAATTTTATTTATTCAATGGGAACATATTAGTTTTTAGTAGACTCAAATAGGAATGAGACAATGCTCTACAACAATTGAAGACCATTTGTGCAGACATTTTTACGATGATGTAATTTAGTAATTTTTGTATGTGTATATATGAGTGTTGATGAAGGGTGCTCCCCTTATTGACACAAAGAATAAAAATGATTTGGAAAGACAAGAAATGGGCTTTCTATTATCCACCATGAAAGGAAATTACGATATTATGAAATATAACATGTACATTTAGAAATATAACATGCACAACCACATGGGAATTTTATTACAATATTCTGCAAGCCAAAGCCACCAAATGCATAACCCAGAATTGTCCTAGACAACCCTATGGGCCTTCAATATATAGGCAATTTTAACGACCCAAGAAGATTCTAGAAATCAAACCCTAAATTTTGAGGTTGACCATCCCTAAGATATTATTATTCATTTTTATTACATTATAATAGGCCCAAACAACTTCGGAACCCAAAAAGAAATTTTGAAGGAACTTTAGCTTTTTCAAGTTCAGGTAGCGCAACTTCTGGAGACCATAACTCATCACCCATTGATCCGATGGGCCACTGTAACCCCATTTTTGAAATGCCACGACGTGCTCCACACCACCTATCTTGTGCAAGCTTTAGTTAGACAAGTTTTTGACCCCATTTGAAGCTTCTAAAGCCTTCAAAACTGAGTTTGAAGTTTTTGTACCTTGCTGCCAATACCAAAAATATTCAACATCTACAAAACTAGACTTGATCTGGCAATGAAACTTTATTGGAAAGCTTATACAATTAGAGTGAACCTCCAGGGAAGAAAATAGAACATTCTAAGCTCAAACAAAAAACTTACTAAAAATAGTAAATTTCTAGAAATAGCAGCTCTACACAAAATAGCCCTTATTGAAAAGAAGCCAGGAAATATTTTTGGGTGATGCAAGATTGCTCTTACACCCAAGATGCTCCTACATCAAGTGTATATAATTTTTGGATGGAATTTTGGTATGTGGATCCCTTAATTTTTCATTGATGTCAAAGGGGAAGAGTAGGGGAGTAAAAAATATGCACAAATGTACATAGAAGTGCCTCAAGTGGAGAATCCTTTTGCAGTTTTGAAGTTTTGTGCATATTCAGTTTTTGATAATTCATTATTTTTCACTAAGTGTTTCCATCAATGCCAAAGGGTGAGATTTTTGGAAAGAGATACTGCATAGATGCCTTGTTGTGACCATTGATGACAACTAAACTCATTTTACCCATCCACATTGCAATAGGAAGGTCCATAGTAAGTCAGAATGGAAATTTGTTATGTCTAGTAATGAAGAACAAGGTGTTTTACTACTATAATGTATTTGGTTTGGTGAACTCTTCAAGGTTCACATCACTTTTTGTGCACATAAGGGAAGTATTGTGGATTTATACTTATTCTAGAATTTGGAGATCCGATGTTACATGGTGTGAGAGGTAGAAGGATTTATGTATCGATATTAAATTTTCCAGTCAAAGTGGCTGACTTGTGTTGAAAATTTCTTTTTAGAATGTGGTAAAACATTTTTATGATAAATTTTTATTCTAATGGTGGAGACAACATGTATAGAGACATGTGCATGATATTTTTGGTCCAAATTGATATTTGATTTTGGATTTGGTCAACTTGGTCAATACGGTAAACACTTTCCTAGAATTTGTTGACCCGACATTGGCAGTCAATTTATTTGGTTGTGGACCTATTATATCAATTATTTAGGGTTTGAAATTATAGTTGATGCATGCAAGAAGTGCAAGAAGGTGTTGTATGAAGGAGCTTGTCCAGGGATTTGAGATCTGAATTTATGATCAATAAAGAATACTAAAATAGGGAAGTCAGAGATAAAGTGTACCATATTTAAATTATGTGCTTATGTGGAATTGTAACCAAGCATTAGCAAGTGCTATTACAACAATTCAAAATATCTTATGATCATTGTAGTGATCTTGTAAGGAAATGAGGCTTCCATAGAGTTGTAGTCTTTATTGTATTTGAGTAGTTAGCTATAGGTGTAACCACCTGAATTTGGTCTCTTCAAACTATAGACCCTATTTTCCCTAAGTGTGATCATACCCCCAATTATGTCCAAACAACCCTGTTACTGCTTGGCATAATTCTTCAAATCAATTTAATGTCCTAGGTGATTTTTATCACTAAATTATATTAACTATTATAGCCATACAATTCAAATCAATTTAAACCAATTAAATTAGAAACAAACTCAAACATGGCTATAGTATTTAATTATAAAGGAGTTAAATAAATCCCTAAATCAATTATCCTCTTGCAAATAACCCATTCCCCTAGCCTATTTAATTTAATTAAAAGGGCTATAGTCCCCTTAATTATTAAAAAGTAATAAAATGCTTAAATAATTAATTCCTATATTTTAAATGAATTAAATAAGTTTAATTCATTTCATTTATATTCCCTTAAACCCCAACCTAACCTATCTCAACCACTTCTAGCCTAGGTTCTAACCCATCTCAACCTATTCCCCCATACTAATCTAATCCTAATTCTAAATTCTACCCTAACCCACCTCCTAATGTTGTCACATTCCATTAAGGAATGATTAACAACTCAACCCACTTGAGAAAGTCAACTTTCTCAAGCATTACTTCTCTAAGGACCAACTTACCAAGTTGAGCCTTACTCACTCCCATGCCTCTTAAATGAAGTTCATTAATGACCCATTAGTGGATATTCTCTCTTGCCCATCCCTCATTAATGCCCAAGGCATTAATAGCTCTTACACCTCATTAGTGACCTTAGGGGCTCCATTAATGAACCTTGTCTCCCCTCTCTCTCTCCCATTTCTCTATAAATTGAAGGGATTTAGAGCTCATAATAAGCCTCAATTTTTGAATAGTAGTGTTGTTATGCCAAGATTTTGAAGGAATCTCAAAGCATTCTTATGCTACCCATTCCTTCATAGCTTCATACACACTCCATAATTACTTTTCTACATGGTTATAATGCCCATTTTAGACTAATATACATGCTTAAATAGTTAAATAGTTGTTTTTAACCCAAATCTTTCATGCTAGGTTGTTTATGTCACTGGTATTCAGCATAATCTAAGGGATTTTATGTTATTTTCTACACTCATCCTAGTTAGAAAGCAATAAGTTGATGTTATGGTTTTGTATGCTCATTAACCCTTGTTTCTCACTAACAGAATGACTTATTGAAGTGTTGTGTCGCAGGCAACAAGTGCACAAATATACACACATTTTTGGCGCCCACTGTGGGGCTCGATTTCCAACTTGGCCTCATTTTATATCACTTTTTCACTAATTTGCATGCCCAAAATTATGTTACAGGGTCTTTTTTGGTCATTCAGGATTGCATCCGAGATACACCCTTGCATCGTAGAAAACGAGGCTCGCATCTAGGATTTCCCAGATCATTTTTCGTTTAGGATCGCACCTGGGGAGCAGGCTATCACATCTGGTAAGTAAGGTCGTATCTAGTTTTGTGTCATTTTCTATCTTTCTAGATCGCATTTGGTGAAAATTTTAGTGAACTACTTTTCCTAGCCACTAACGTTTGCATGTTTTGACTTCTGTGTTCTTTTGAAAAGATTAACAATTGTTTGCAAGATGATATTGACAGTTTTTTGTGGGAGTTGCTACATAACAAACTAACTCGGTTTTTCAGGTTTTTGACCCCCATCTTGACCTCTATTTACTTTCTTTAAACACTAAGATACATTTTCCAATCTATCACTAAAATGACTAGAGGACTATGCTCTTTTCCTTTTAAGGAAAATAAAAAACTCACACATCAATTTATGGATTGAACGAAATTTGGGGGTTAACTGAACAAGCAATAAAATCATATAAATTCTTTTGGGATCAGTAAATGAACAACATAAATCACTAAATATTGTGGATCAGAGAACAAGTTCAACTATTTTAATTCATTTTTGGGACACAGAAATTGAACAAGCAAACTCACTAAATATTGTGGCTAATTGAACAAGGCAAATCTCTCTTTCAAGCAATCTTGTTTTCATTAAAATAGGGACATTTAAATCAGGCACAACATTGCTTGAGGGAAAGAACCACTTTGCTTGATTCTAATTTGGGAGAAAACGGCTTAGATTAGGAGAGTATGCTCTTCTTCTTCAGGAGAATCAGAAATCTAGACATCCAAAGCTCGCCAATCCTTTGTATGCATATTTAATAGTAGAGGGCCTGTCAATTGAGGAAAAAATCTCTTGGGAATCACCCAAATGAGGACAAGTTTTATGCCAACCCTTCCAACTCACTATAAATAGTTGCTTCCTCGTAGGCTAAAGCCTCAGAAGACAGAGTCGGTTTTGTTCATAGAATTTTGACATCATTCCTTGAACATGCTTGGGTACATGTAGAGTGAAGCCACTTGAATCTTTCTTGCGAGACTACATATATCCAGGTAATCATAGGGATATACGCCTAAATTTTGCCTTATGCAATTCTATGGGGGACGATTTCGAATGGATTGCCCAATAATCTACAGCAACTTCAACTGAAAGAATTCCTGATTCACCCCCGAAAGGGTGATAATCTTTGTGCAAGGAAAAAAGTAATTGCCCCAAGACACTCGTCATATTGTGCCCTCACTTGCATTTGGAGTTGGCTAATACAGCATCATGAAGGGAACCATTGCGTGCTTGGTGATGGCTATATTCTAATTAGCATTTGAGTGTGTACCTGAGTCAACGAGCAAAGATTTTCATCCTCCACCTAGAGAATAGGAAAAAGATGAGTGTCTATTTCACCCTCCTAACAATGCAAATCTATTTGATGTGCTTAAAAAATCACTATAAAGATAAACTCCTTCAAACAAGAAACAATATTCAAACCTTCAGATTCATGTATTTTTCACTCACCAACAAGTCTCCAAATGCGATCACAGATCAGACAAATTGCAGGAACTTCCAAAACACAAATTTCAAAACTGGAAAAAATTGACAAAAACATCATAAGATCACATCCTGGATTTCCCAAATCGTATTTGGTATTTGGGATCTCATCCGGTCTGCTAGCTCGTATTTGGTCAGCACACAGTTGCATCTAGGATTTAGGCTCGCATCTGGTGTCATCAGAGGCTTGCATTTGGGAGGTCGCATCTAGGACAGAGGGTACTTGCAGAAGCATTTCTTAGAAATTATCAGTTGATTAGGATACCCTTTTGGCTCTTTAGCTAGAACCTGTTGTCTTTTCTAGTCTCCCTGTTGAAATTTCAAAACTCTTTCGAGGCGTCTACCTTGCATGCTTAGTCAGTCTTTCATGATCGGTTCAATACGTGTGGTCTACCCGCTTTCTACCAACAAATTGGTTCCCAACTCACTATCAGGGAATTCTAACCTGCTGACGCTGGAATCATTTACATCCACCAACAACAAACAATTACTTTTACCTAGACACACCCACTTGAACGGTTTGAAACTCTCACTTGCACTATTGGGAAACGTTGACAAATTTGAGAAACAAATTCATGGTTAACACAAGATGCAACAAGTACATGTCTAAAGGATCAAAAGTGCCTTCTAAAACACCACACTTTCAAGGAGAAACTTCTCATAGTTCCCTACTCGATCTAGACTCCCCGCAAATGGATAGCGACACTCGCAGATGGAATGAGGCTTTTGAGGAATATAACAATGGCAAACACCAAAAGCCCAAAGAAATGGATGAGGAGGAAGGACCCAAGTTTGAACATGGCCCATTTGGATCAGATAGTGAAGGGGAGATCCCTAAAGATGAGTACAAAAAACTCAAACAAAGTAAATGGTTCCACAAGATATTGGAACGGATAATTGATGATGATAAAGAAAATTACTTCCTCCATCTAGCATCCACAGGTGTCAAATTACCCAAGGATTATGATGTGGAAAAGCTCAAAGAAAAGGAGGTACCAAATCCTATATCTATTCTCACCAAACAACTCAATTTGATGCAAACAGAGCTCACAAACCTCAAACAAGAGAAAGAGAAGCCCAAAATAAAATACTCTTCGGATGCCATTTGTCCATTTCCTTTTGACAAGAGTATCACTATGGTCCCGTTTCCTCCCAACGTGGCAAGACCAAAGTATGAAAAGTACACGGGAGAAACTAAACCACATGACCATGTGAGGGAATTTTGTGCTCTAAGAATAGAATACATGTATGAACTTACATATCTCATGCGACTATTTCCAAGAAGTCTAGGAGGTAACGCCATGGAATGGTTCTCAAAACTGAACCCTAAGGTCAAGACATTCGAGGAGTTGATCCAACGATTCATCCAACATTACCCCTACAACATCCAACATGATGTGACTATGATGGATCTATGTAATACCAAATAGAAAACTGGTGAATCATTTACACACTTCCTACAAAGATGGAGGAATATTTTTGCATGGTATTCAAGGGTCATTCCTGAAACAGAGAAGATGGAGATATTCGTTAATAATCTAGTGCCTGAATTGAACTATTCTTTACAAATGCAAGACTCTCCAAGCTTTGACAAAATGATTAAAAATGCCCTCTGTATTGAGGAAGTCATGGTCAAAAGAGGAGAGATCACCCTTCAAAATGAAAACAAAACCAACAACTCCACCTCCAAAGCTAAATGGTGGAAGAAAAACAAGAATGTTGTTAATGACAGAGTAGTTGACACATCTAACAAAGAATGTTGTTAATGACAGAGTAGTTGACACATCTAACATTAATCCTAAACCTGAGGTATTCAATCTAACCAATAGCATGCAAGCAAGCAAGGATGCTAAGGTAACAACTCCCATACCCAAAACAAACAATGATAATGACAAGGGACGATCATGGACTTCCAAACCTCATAGAACTTCCACTCCTTTGGGAGAGCCTCTTGAGACCATTTTGAAAACACTATTGGATAAAAAAGCTCTCACAATCCTAGATTCCAAACCGTGGGAACCAATGGTCAAACCTAGGTGGTGGGATGATAATTCCTATTGTGTCTTCCACAAAAACAAAGGACACAAGACTAACAATTGCCTTAAACTTAAACATGTCATCCAAGACCTCATCAAAGGAGGTAAGATCAAAGTAGATGGACACACTACCAATGAGGATCATACAACATTCAAAAAACCCTTTCCTAATTACAATCAAGGAGAAACATCTAAAGGGAAGAGTAATGAGGTAAACTACACCTATTCCAAAAATGACAATGTGATCAATATGTTAGACATTAAAACTGAACCCATCAATGTGGTCACAATCAAAGGTGTCTCATTCCACTCAAATTTCATAATGTGGAGCCAAGCACAGGTCACGATCAAAGGACCTCTAAAACTGACATCGACATTTAAGGTTCCTATTGTAACTATTCCTAAACCAGCAGCAAAACACGTGGTTACTATTCCTGGAGAAAAATATGACTTGGTAGACCAATTGCAATGAACCTCTGCCAAAATTTTCATTTTTGAGTTGCTCAAAATATCCACCGTACATAGGGAAATCATAGAACAGGCTCTACATGCTACTATCGTCCCAAAGGATATTGATATAGATAAATTCGAAGCGATGGTGAATCACATCTCAGTGCCACATTGCATCTCCTTTTCTGAAGAGGATGATAAATCATTAACACGTCCACATAATCAACCCCTCCATATTGAATTCCTTATTCATAAATCCTATGTTAGACGCGTGTTGATAGATGGAGGTGCAGGATTGAATATCTATACACTTGATCTAATCAAGAGACTGGGTCTCTCAGATTAAACAATTGACTGTAGAAGCAAGATAACCATCAAAGCTTATGATGAGGAAGAAATATCTGCTAGAGGTCTTATTATTCTACCTATCAGAGTCAGACCAATTGAGAGGAATGTCATATGTCAAGTTATGGATCTACCATTGGTCTACAATATCTTGTTGGGGAGACCATAGATTCACGAAATGCAAGTTGTACCATCCACTTACCACCAATGCATAAAATTCCCATGTAATGGGGTGGAAGTGATGATTCCTATATATGCTAACTACACTTGTAATAATATCAAAGAAGGTAGCATGATCCCACACAACAAAGAGGCTATGGATGCAGTTACTCCTGAAACTACCAAGGACATGGTTATGAAGAGTTTTGGAAAAACCTTAAAACTTGAATAAACAGGTATGGGAGAGTACAAGCTGGACCTGAATCCCTCACTGACAGAACTTCTAGTATCACCAAGATCCTATGGAAAACCTTCCTCGACATTCACACCTATAGCATCCAAAGAGCTAGAAGTGCATAAAGAAACTGGCATGGTAAAGGCATCCACATCTTCTTCAGATAACACAGAAGAACATGCAGTCTTGGACTGGCTTTACAAAGGAGAACTGGTGGAGGCTGAAGTCAAACATGTGAAGATATCCCCAGAACAATATGGAAAGGGATATGATACCCTCAAATAGATGGGATACAAAGGGAAAGGACCTCTAAATGATACAAGACGAGGGCTTATTGAACCTATACCCATGGATTTCTAAAATACTAGAGATAAAATAGGACTGGGTTTTAATACTAAAATTGATAAACCCGCTTCAAAAGGCAGTCCAAACTCAAATAAAGGGAGTGATGAAATAGATGAACTAGAGTAGTGGTCCTATGAAAGATTATTACATGTTGGCACAGAGGATCCCAACTACCAAGGAGAATGCTATGTACCCAGCTTTGAGGTACCACAAGATCTTCACACCCCTTTGCTAGCACAACCTCCCATTCAAGAGGTAGGAGAGACCATAGCAACAATTACTCAAGAGACAACCCAACAAATGGATTTACATCCTAACTGGGGAAATTGGTCATGGTTTCACATATCCTTGATCTACCCCACTTTTCTCCACTGGTAGCTAATCGAGTACATTAGATAACCATTGCTGAATACTTAAACAGATCTGATGATGAGGTCACAAACTCTCATGATTATGAATGGGAAGAGCTATCTATTGCCACTAAATATATTGGCATAGATATAATTCACATGTTTGTGGAGCCTTCAGCTCCTCGTAAATAATCTGACACTCCTCCCAATGACACTGATAATCCTGAAGCAGAAGAAGAGTTCCTTCCCCCAATCATTGATGAAGAAACTAGTGAATACATAAGTCTAGAATAATTTCATAGGCTACAAGCAAGAAGCCTCGTTTTACAGAGAGACGATGATGAGATCTCTACTGACGAGTCACAAGAGTTTGGTCCACATATGACTAACAATGACCCTTTTAACGACAATCTCACTCTTATTGATCTAAATATTGAAGAAATTAACTTAACAGATCGTGTCATGTTGGTTAATGGTCTTGATGCTAACATGATGCTATCCTTCTCAAAGACTGACTCCCTATCATTGGTACTTCCAGATTTAATTGATTGGACTAAAAAAAATCCTACTCCTATACTTGACTTTCCCAATGACCACAACCTAGCTTGTTATCTTAATTCTTGTGAACCTTACCCTTCTTCCACCAAAGCAAGGAGTGAGAACATGTCATGGGAGGATATCAGGTTTCTCAGTCAAAAACTGAAAATTAAAAAGAAAAATAGGACTGATGGTGAAAACCACTCTGTGGCAGTATCAAATCCCAAAATAGTAAAGAAAAAAGACGTATCCAATGGTGAAAACATCTCAGAGGTGCCAAAGGATGAGACTCTTGATATCCTTCCCGGACACTTTTAGGAAAGGTCTTCAGTACTAATTGAACCAACACAACCAGTAAATTTGGGCACTGTTGAAAATCCTCAAATAGTCCACCTTGCACAATCTTTATCAGAAGAGGAGAAGACACAGCTCATAGAGTTCCTAAAAGAGAAGTAGATCAACTTTGCATGGTCTTATACTGATATGCTAGGGCTAGATCCTAATCTAATCATGCACCACTTATCTATAGCTCCCAGGATCAAGCCAGTAAAATAAAAACTTAGAAAGATGCATCCTCATGTTGCATTATTGGTAAAAGTAGAACTAGAGAAGTTGTTAAAGGCTAGATTTATCAGAGTCATTGCCTATGCTGGATGAATCTCCAATGTGGTCCCATATCTAAAACTGATAAATCTATCAGGATCTGCACTGACTTGAGAGACTTGAACAAAGCATGTCCGAAAGATGACTTCCCTCTACCTAACATTGACATGATCATAGACCTTACAGCAGGCTTCCAGATGTATTCATTAATGGATGGATTCTCAGGCTATAATCAAATCAAAATTGCCCTTGAGGATCAAGAGAAAACTGCATTTACATGCGCATGGGGCACCTTTTTGCTGGAACATCATGCCATTCAGGTTAAAGAATGTCAGTGCAACATATCAAAGAGCCATGACAACTATATTCCATGACATGATGCACAAGAACATGGAGGACTATGTGGACGACACATTGGAAAAATACAAAGAAAGAGGTACTCACATTGTTGACTTAAGAAAGATATTGGATCAAATGGAATAGTTCCAACTCAGGCTGAACCCAAAAAAATGTGCCTTTGGGGTCCAATCAGGGAAGCTCCTATGATTCATTGTTTCAGCAAAAGGAATTGAGGTAGCCCCTGCTAAAGTTAAGGCTATACTAGAGATGGCTCCTCCATGCAACATCAGTCAAATGAGGACACTACAAGGGAGACTTCAATCCATTAGGAGATTCATGTCCCAACTTGCAGATAGGGCGTGACCCTTTACTAAATTGCTTTCAAATGGGATGAACACTATGAAGCGAACTTCAAAGAACTGAAAGGATACCTGGCTACTCCTCCTATTCTTATGGTGCCTATTCATGGAAAGCCCTTACTCCTATACATTTTAGCTACATCTACATCCCTAGGAGTATTGCTAGCACAAGAGGATGATGCAAAGAAAGAAAGAGCTATCTACTATATTAGTAGAACACTGGTCAGCTATGAGCTCAATTATAGCATTATTGAAAAAGAATATTTAGCAGTCGTCTTCGCATCAAAAAAATTGAGGCACTACATGCTCTCTCATACAGTAAATCTCATTGCTAAGATAGATCCTCTAAATTATCTCCTAAACAGAATAGCATTGATAGGACATTTGGCAAAATGGGTCCTGATTCTAAGTGAGTTTGACATTGAATATGTAGAACAGAGAGCTATCAAAGGACAGGTTCTTGCAGATCAATTGGCTTATTCACCCCTCTAGGATGATGAACCTTTAACAATTTAATTCCCTGATGAAACAATCATGTATCTAACTGAATATCCATGGAAGATGTACTTTGACAGTTTATTCACTCAACAAGGCTCTGGAGCAGGGGTCCTATTCATAACCCCTCAAGGTTACAAGATTCCAAATTCTTACAAATTGATGTTTCCATGCACCAACAATATTTCAGAGTATGAAGCATTGGTAAATGGTCTTAAGCTAGCTATGGAGTGGAATATTGTAGAGTTACACGTATATGGTGACTCCCAACTAATTATCAATCAGGTCAATGGGGAGTACCAAATGAAAGATGAGAAGTTGATGCCCTACAAACAACTAGTTGATGACCTAAAGAAATACTTTGTCTTCGTCACCTTTCAGCAGATACCAAGATCAGAGAACAAAGCTACAGATTCTATGGCTACCTTGGCATCCATGTTACAACTGGAAGAACATCAATTCTTCTATGACTTCTTGGTGGAAGAACTATCCTATCCTGCCTTTGATACACCTAAATACCAGGTAATATGTGCCTTAAACACCCCAGACCATGGAAAAAGATGCTATTCAGTTTTCTAAAGCATGTCATAAATGCCAGACACATGCAAATCTTATCCATGATCCGACCAGAGAACTTATACCTTTTATAACACATTAGCCATTTCAGCAATGGGCCTTTGACTTGGTTGGACAAATATATCCCAATTCTTCAAATGGACACAAGTTCATCATTACGGCCACTGAGTATTTCACAAAGTGGGTCGAGGCCGTGCCGCTAATCAAAGCCACTAGCAAACAGGTTGCTATGTTCAATCTGAACTACATTATTTGTAGATATGGGATACCCTCTTCAATTGTAACTGGAAATGGGGGCCAATTCCATATCACTCAACATTGCTCCTCAATATATTACCCTCAAGGTAATGGACAGGCTGAGGCATCGAACAAAAATATTCTCAAAATCCTACACAGAACTATGAGCAAGTTTGGTAGAGACTGGCATCTACAACTGAATCCGGCACTATGGGCCTATAGAAAAAGCATCAGAACACCAATTGGAGCCACTTCATTTTATCTAGTCTATGGCACTAAAGTAGTACTACCCATTGAGCGCAGACAACAAGCATTCAACCACCTCAAATTATATCAAGAACGTATGTCCAAGGGGTACAATAAGAAGGTCAAACCACACAAATTTGAAGTAGGGGATCTCGTCCTAAAAGAGAATCCTAAAAACCAGCCTAACAGAGAGGAGAAAGGAAAGTTTGGACCTAACTGGCTGGGACCTTATGTGATCACTACCACTTTTGGGACTAGAGCTTATCAACTGGCTACACTTGAAGGAGACATTCTTCCAGATCCTATTAACACTCTACATTTGAAGTGGTTCTATGCTTGAGGTTTGGCTAGCAGAGCCTATATAGCAAAAAAATTTTACAAAATACTAAAAACATTCAAAAAATTGATCCTGAAGAAATCCAAAAATAGTGGAAAAAGGTCCTATAGAAAAGGTATCCTTGGTGAAAACCTAGTAAACAAGCACCTTGATACTACAAAAACATTCAAAAAAGAAAAAATAGCAAAACATTTGAAAAAGAGAAAAGTGCCTTGATGAGCACCTGGTAAAACAGGCATCTTGGTAGCAAAAAGAAAGAAAAGAATCTTTTTCAAGTGGTGAAAACTTGGCAATCAGGTGTCACTTGTGTTCTGTGCTTCATCTATCAAAGCATTGCTGATACTAGGCCTTCATAATTATACTTGTGCTCATACGCTAACTTCATTTCCTAAATGGTTATCTTATCCTCGCTTGGGATTTGTCTGCATTTACGTTTTAGGAATAAGTCATTCTGCACTGGGGGCATCTTTGCTGGCATGGTAGGTTGTAGTTGCTAGGTTTCTCTAAGATGGTTTTCCTCACAAACACAATATTTCTTGATACATGTAAAACCATGTCACTTTCCAAAAACAAGGGTGTCTTTTCAAACATCACATATTCAGACATGACATTTACATTAACGGAGTTCCTACAAGGCTATATTGGATCGCAAACATGAACGGATTATCCTATCAATGTACAGGCATGGAAACACCATATTGCTTATATTCCAAATTTCTGATTGATGAATCTTTACTGTGTTTGACAAATGAATGAACAAGTACTACTTAAACACACAGTTTGATATTGGTTCGATTAAACTCTTAATGTCCTGATGATGTTTTCAACTAGGGGCATCTAAGTAATTATAAATTTTATTTGATTGATTCACAATTGATAATTTATTATGTCTTCTTAGTTTCTCAATGACGTCTGCGCAAAGACAAAGAGTCACAAGGATAGGGGGCATAATGGTTTCTTGATTTTCTGTGTATGGTGATTGTTCCAAATGATCCTATAAATTTCACCTAACTTGGATGTTTATGGTAAGAGCTGCCACTATGGGTGGATAGCCACATATATCTCGATCTTCATTATGTGTAGACTACGGTGAGGTTGAAATAATTTCCTTGTCTATTTTCTTATCCAGATTCTCACTAAGGTATACGAATCATAATGTACCCAAGGATATGAATTTTCAAGGTCAGTATGGGTCCAATATCTTGCCTTACTCAGGATCTGGTATATTAAAAGGAAGGTGACTATTTTGTTGTCCTGGCTTCTATGCCTTGATGCCTAAGTCTATTTTTGACATTCCAATAAAACATAGTATTCATACTTTTATAATATCAGTGGGTATTAGTGTTTGTTGTACTATCTGATGGTATCCATTCCAAAAGTGCCCAATGATGATAAAAAGCTATACATTTGCATATCAGTGACAAAGTCCTAAGAGTCTGGATGTAGCTGCATTTAGAGATTGCATGATGCATTTTTTTGAAAGAACAACATAAGGATTTGAGCTCAAACTCCTTTCTATTTTTAATTCATCTGAAATCCAAGCTATTTACATACCCATGCTTCCCAAAATCTTTGATCTATCGGGAACAAAATCAAACTCATATTTTCAATATGATTAACTTGGTACTCGTGTGTTTACTCTTAAACACACCCTCATTTCTTCACTTCTTCTAATCCATTCTTGCTAATTAACCTAACTGTTCACTGCAAGTGATACATTATTTCAAACTGAGGGATTTATTCTTTTCCTTTGATTTCGTTCCCGAGGAGGTATGATCACACTATCATCAATTAATTTTTTTCTCAAAACAACATTAAAATGACTTTGTTATCAAACAAACTAAGGGCATAACAGTTTCCTTGACTAAAGTCAGAACTGTTAGATGGAAATCTTTGGTTCTCATAAGTTGGATATCTTGTGCCCCCTCATTTTAAAAGATTCTTAATAAGCTCCTGGAAGCTTCATACTAGCTCTTGGACGACAACCAAGTTCAGAATCAGTATTATCAATCTTTGGATGACAACCAAGTTCAGAATTGGTATCTTTTAAGATTTTTTATTGATTTTTGGACGACAACCAAGTTCAAAATCAATTATATCAGTTTAGTTTGATCAAGTGCGATATTGATATCATCAACATTTTGTTCAACAACCAAGAACAGAATTCTCAATTTTTCTGAAGTCAAAATAA
Organism: Thuja plicata; assembly: GCA_018584345.1. Taxonomy (NCBI): domain Eukaryota; kingdom Viridiplantae; phylum Streptophyta; class Pinopsida; order Cupressales; family Cupressaceae; genus Thuja; species Thuja plicata. Next base: position 1,538,877 of record MU226894.1, read on the forward strand.
AAAATTTTCTTTGAATCAATGCGCTACTCACACATCAATTCAAAGAGGGGTAAATGTAACCACCTAAATTTGGTTTGTTTCGACTATAGACCCTATTTTCCTTAAGTGTGATCATACCCCCAATTATGTCCAAACGACCCTGTTACTGCTTGGCATAATTCTTCAAATCAATTTAATGTCCTAGGTGATTTTTATTACTGAATTATATTAACTATTATAGCCATACAATTTAAACCAATTAAATCAAAAACAAACTCAAACATGGCTATAGTATTTGATTATAAAAGAATTAAATAAATCCCTAAATCAATTATCCACTTGCAAATAACCCATTCCCCTAGCCTATTTAATTAATTAAAAAGGCTATAGTCCCCTTAATTATTAAAAAGTAATAAAATGCTTAAATAATTAATTCCTATATTTTAAATGAATTGAATAAGTTTAATTCATTTCATTTATATTCCCTTAAACCCCAACCTAACCTATCTCAACCACTTCTACCCTGGGTTCTAACCCATCTCAACCTATTCCCCCATGCTAATCTAATCCTAATTCTAAATTCTACCCTAACCCACCTCCTAATGTTGTCACATTCCATTAAGGAATGATTAACAACTCAACCCACTTGAGAAAGTCAACTTTCTCAAGCATGACTTCTCTAAGGACCAACTTGCCAAGTTGAGCCTTACTCCCATGCCTCTTAAATGAAATTCATTAATGACCCATTAGTGGATATTCTCTCTTGCCCATCCTTCATTAATGCTCAAGGCATTAATAGTTCTCACACTTCATTAATGACCTTACGGGCTCCATTAATGAACCTTGTCTCCCCTCTCTCTCTCTCTCTCCCATTTCTCTATAAATTGAAGGGACTTAGAGCTCATAATAAGCCTTAATTTTTGAATAGTAGTGTTGTTATGCCAAGATTTTGAAGGAATCTCAAAGCATTCTTATGCTACCCATTCCTTCATAGCTTCATGCACACTCCATAATTACTTTTCTACATGGTTATAATGCCCATTTTAGACTAATAGACATGCTCAAATAGTTAAATAATTGTTTTTAACCCAAATCTTTCATGCTAGGTTGTTTATGTCACTGGTATTTAGCATAATCTGAGGGCTTTTATGTTATTTGCTACACTCATCCTAGTTAGAAAGCAATAAGTCGATGTTATGGTTTTGTATGCTCATTAACCCTTGTTTCTCACTAACAGAATGACTTATTGAAGTGTTGTGTCACAAGCAACAGGTGCACAAATATACACACACAAGAGGCAATGAGCCTGAATGCACGTGCATTCCTCTTTTATTGTAAGACAATATTTCTATAGAGTATTATCTTATGGGTATCATCCCCACCGTGGTTTTTCCCCTCACAAGGTTTCCACGATAAAATCCTTGTGTTATGCTTCTTTGATTTATGTTCATGCTTATTACTTTTCACTCTGTGCTAAGTGATTTGTAGATTAGTTTAGTAAGGTTAAAATTTCTAGAACACTGATTTGACCCCCTGCCCCCCTCTCAGTGTTACCTTATTCCAACACATGCAACCACATTATTATCACTTGCAAATTATTGGTTCTCAATCTTCTATATATTTTTAAAACCATTAATTTGGATTGAAAGGCTTGTCATCAAAATATGATACTTGATTAGAAAGCTCCCAATACTATTTGTCAACATTGCTAATTTTATATCACAACTATAAAAATCAAGTAGGTCTTTGTGTACAATAACAGAAGGTTATCATGTTAAAAATTTTAATCAAAGGTGATTTCCAAAAAAACAATTAGGTCCTAAATTGCCTCTTACATATTTTGAGAATGAGCCAAATTATTTTTTATGTTCTTTTTCCAGTGCATTCTAGTTTAAGTAATTTTGAGTTGCAATTCAAAACTTATGATTAAAGTAGTGGAAAATTGCTTATTGTTTGCCAAATTTAGCCAAGTACTTTTAGTATTAACTTTTACATTTTAAAGTTCGGTCATATGATTTTCCACAACTCTAAATCAGATTTATTTAGATTGTATTGCCTGTCATATCCATTAAAGCTACTTTTAGTAAGAAGGAAAATCATTTATTTTGTTTACACTTTTCAAGTTCACATTTTAAATATTGTGTGGGGAGCTAAAGGATGTCAAGTAGTTTCACTAGTTTTGTTAATATCTAATTAGTTGAATTACTTTGTGTATTATTGTATGGGTGAAGTTGAAAGACTCACAAAGAGTCCACCAATATCAAATCTTATTAGGTGCAAGCATCTAATTTCTATAAGAGAAAAGACCATAATCATGCCCCAGATGATTTGATTAAAATGATACCCTTTTATCGTTGACTCTAAGCCTAAGGAGGTGATAGTACATGCACTCAATATCACAATTGTAAACATAACATTATATGATGTTTGAAATCTTCTAATAATTAAAAAAAGTATTAAAACCCATTCAACGCATGTCATCAAATATAAAAGAGAATGTAGAATTTAATTTTAATTTATTTTTTTAATTGATAAATAAAATACCAAATTCTTTTAAGAAAATGATATTTTTGTAATATCTAAAAGAGTGAGACATTTTTTAAAGAATTATATATAGAACTTATAGTAGCGATGATACTTAATCTAAAATTCTAACAAAAAATATTCTACATGACTTCTCTTCAAATATCTTAATATATTAATACAATGTTAATTTGACTTTAAAATTAAATCATTACATTTTAATTAATAATTTCAATATATATATGTGTGTGTGTGTGGCATATATATATATATATATATCTCTTATTAGTTTACTGTGTTGAGATCCTAACATGGCGTCATTAGACTTCAAAAAGGACACATTTTTATAGTAATAGACAGTGTGAAGAGAATCAACAATCAATAAAGTCATAGAAAATAATCTATTTACCAGTCAACGAGCAACATTATCAAATACATTAATACCTTCCACAATAATAAATAAATTTCACTGGGATTAAAAATCAACCATTCATTAACTTCACTGGGCTCCATATGCTTAAATTATTATCTTATATCATCAATTAGATTAGAGGTCTTTTAAAAATAATTAAATCACATTTTCAAAGATATGGCCAGCATATCTTCAATAATTAAACAGTCAACTTCAATATAATTGCTCACCAATTTCTTGTATTTTCCTTCAATAGCTTTGATTATGAAATAAAATTAATCAACTACGATTCTGACCAGTTTAAGTTTCTCAAAGTGCTGGCTATTCCAATTAAATTGAAAAACTAGTATTGTGAATAGCGGTAAATAAGCTTAGCAGTCAAGGCAAAATGTATTGCCAATCAAACTGAAATCTGACAAAAACACTGCACAGTGATTAATTTTATATATAGTAATTTCAATCTATAGTGATTATTGCTAAATTGTTTTGGATTCTATAGTTTAAGAGATTTTTCATTTTAATATTTCTTGGTCACATTCTATAATCTATTATAAGATAATAATATATTTCTATCATAAGATAATAATAGAAAATATAAGAATGATGATATTTTTTTTATGAATAACGTGGTTGTTTTTTATCAATATAAAATTATTCACAAAAAAAAAAGTAGGGGATATAAGATCGCCTCTTAGAAGTCATACATGTACACAACTTGGAGATAAAGTACATTATTTACAAGAATGATGGTATTTTAATAGTTGTTTTCTATACACAATTATGTAATTAATTGGAATGAGTAGGCATGTACTTTTCTTTTGAAATTTTGTATCATTTCAAAAATAGTTAATATACTTAGAAGATTTATGTATTGAAAAAAATACATTAACAAGATTCTTGTTAAGCATACATGCCTCTTAGATCAAGCCTTACCCTAAGTTTAGTAAGTCAAAGAAGGTTAGTAACTATTTGAATGTTGTTGGCTCTATCTTTCTTTCCTTTTGATAATTAAGGAACTGAAGCCGAGTATTTTGTATTAATAATAAGTAAAAAGTACAGATAATTGAACTGTCAACCCTTAGAAGCTAGCCTAAAGTTTGTGGAAAGAATATCAAAACCAAAATGGAGCACAAATCCACTCCGAACCGCAGGTAAGTAGATTCGATAATGTTATTGATTCTAAAAGAAAGTGTTGTAAAAAAAAGTCATAAGCTAAACTCATTAAACCATATTAGCTAACAGCTGAAGATTGAGACTTTGATCTTATTTATGTGTCTCAATTTGAAGAGGAGGATCTCGCACCATTTTCCTCAGTAGAAGCAACACTCTCTACAAAAGAAACACTCTCTGAATCCCGATCTTCCTCTACCTCTTTCTCATTCTCTATTTCTTCTTCCTCTTCATCTTCACTCTTTGCCTCTGCGTCCCCACCTTCTTCTTCTTCTTCCTCTTCCTCCTCTACTTCTTCCTCTTCCCCTTTCTCATCCATTTCACCTTCATCCTTGCTTTCAAAAGAATCATTTCTGCCCATACCATCTAATTTCTCATCATATCTATACTAGTAGACCCATTCCATGTCCTCATCTAGATCATCTCCAAAAGGTTCATCTAGGCCATCCAGCAAGCCCAAGAACTTTGAAAGGAAGGCTAATCCTTCCTACATCATGCCTCTTCTAATTGTATGGTCTTCCCATTTCCACCCCCACAAGATGAAAAACCTCCTAGGGGGACTAGAATAAATGTCTCCTTTGACTACTCCACAAACTTGGGAACGGGTCTCCCACCCTCATTACCACTGCATGACTGCAAGGGAGAGAGATAGTTAGGTCCTTGTCTATGTTTACGATGGCATCCTGAAATCCAACTAGGAAGTCTCCATTGAAGAGCCTAAAATACATTTCTTTTGCCATAATCTTATGCACAAATGCTACCAAAATGCTAGCTAAGAAGCTTGCACATATATTTGAGTTTACTTTGTGGCGATGATTGGTGCATATGAAATTGTAGCCAGATAACTTCCTCACATCATGGAAGACCAACCGATGTTTATACTTGGTTATCTCTAGAATCCTTTTTTCATTTATTGGGGTGTCAAAGGTCATTTTTTGCTAGTTCGAGTTGAGTTTGATAGGAATATTCAAGTTGATTGTCTCGGCCTATTACCTGCACAGTGAATCGAAACAAACATCAAGCACTAGAAAATTCAAGTTTTTTGGTTAGAATGGTGAACTTGAAGGCATGTTTCACACTCCATTGTATAGTACCCCCGAGAAAAAAAAAAAAGCATTTTTTTGACTGATAGCCTATGAGATGACCATTGTTTTCTTTGGTCAACAATTTTCTCTCCTAAGTAACAGGTACCTATAGGAGGACGCATTTCAGTCACATCAACAAATCTCAGGGAAAATGCTTCCAAATCCTATATCTTCCTATTGTTAAATTAAGCTAGAGGTTATTCTTCCACCATAGTGATACTTGCTAAATTGGGGATGAAGTAATAAGATATGTCCCATCATTGCCAGTACTCATTCTCTTTACCACTTGACTATTTTATCTCCAAGTACTCTGCATCCTTATCTCACTGAGTGAAGAATTTTGGTGTTGTATTCTACTTGGGTTTAGATTCTAATCTCCTATCTTAACCCTCCTTATACTTGATGAAGGGTACTCCCCTTATTAATACAACACACACAACAAAATCGAGAATAAAAACAAACTATAAGGACAAGAAATGGGATTTTTATTATCTCAAATGAAATGGAATGAAAATATTTAGAAATATAACATGCACAGCCACATGGGCATTTTCATTACAATACTCTACAAGCCAAAGCCACCAGACACATATCCCAAAAAATTGTCCTAGATAACCCTATAGGCCTTCATTATATAGGCAATTTAACGGCCCAAGAAGGTTCTAGAAAATTTAAGCCTTAAAGTTCAAGGCCAACCATCCCAAATATATTATTTTGCATTTTTATTACATTAGAATAGGCCCCAAACAACTTTCTGAACTCAAAAGAAATTTTGAAGGAATTTCACTTTGTGCTATTTCAGGTAGCGCAACTTTTGAAGACCATAACTCATCGCCCGTTGACCTAATTGGCTATTATAGCACCATTTTGGAAATGCCATGAATTTCTCTACAATGTCTAATTGGAAGAGTTGTAGTGAGCCAAGGTTTTGACCCATTTGGAGTCTTAAAACCCTTCAAAATTGATTCTAAAGTTTCTATAACTTACTACCTATCCCGAAAAAATTTCAATACCTTCAAAACTAGACTTGATCTTGCAATGAAACTTTACTGGCATGCTAATATAATCAAAATGAACCTCCATAGAAGAAAATATTACATTCTAAGATAAAATGAAAAACTTATTAAAAATATTAAATTTCCATAAATAGAAGCTCTGCACAAAGATATCCCTTATTGAAAAGAACCAGCAAATATTTTTGGATGATGCAAGATTGCCCAAACACCCAGGATGCTCCTGCATCAGACACCTGGGGTAATGAGAAGTGATCTTGTCACATATCATGTGTTCAAAGGAAAACTAAGATGTTTAACCTCCTTCCTTGATAGCCATGATGAATCTTCCACATATTTTCCTTTCCATTTGACCAAATATTCTTCATATGTCATGTTCCTTATGCTCCTGCCAACATGACTATCCAAGATATCTTCAATCTCCTCTATAGCTGAAGTACTTTCTAGAAATTTTCACTATGCTTCTGTGACCTGATCCTCAACATCTTCATCATGATATTCTGTTAGATCTAAAATGTTAAATATTGGTAAAATATTGAGTTCACTAGGAAACTCTACTTCATAGGCATTTCTTGAATCATGCTTCTTCAATATTTTTCATGGTCCAAACTTCTTCGTCTTCAACTTATTGTATGTTCCTACTGGAAATCTCTTCTTTCTCAAATGAACCATGAATTCATCCCCCACATGGAATTCCTTATACCTCCTTTTCATATCTTCCTTAGCCTTGTACTATGTATTCATTTTATTAATATGCTTCCTTAGCTCCTCATGCAAATTCTTCAAGTGTTTTGCAAAGTATTAAACTTCAGTGCTCCTTGTCTCTCCTTACTCCAAATTTCTTAATTTTGATGCATTTATCAGACTACTTCCATATAATATTTGGGATGGTGATTTACCAGTGCTCCTATTGACAAAATTATTATATGCAAGTTCCACGTGTGGTAAAATCAAATCCCTTATGTTTGGTTTATCTACAACCAAGTGTTGGAAATAAGTTGAGTAACTGAGAGAAGAGGGGTGAATCAGTTACCACAAAAAAAAATCCAATTCCCTTAGATGTCTTAAAAAAATTTGTCACTGTTGCTCGGTTAACACAAATATTTGACTGTCACTCGGTTAACATAGCAAATCTTAAGATATTAACTGTGATTATCCTTTAGTAATTAATTATAGAACCATAAAGCAAATAACATGTACATAGATAATGTTAGGAATAACAGTCCACAAGACAACTAAGAGGGGGGTGAATCAGTTGTGATATAGATTATTAAACTTTAATCTTTGTAAACCAAAATTGCAATGTAATAGATAACATAGTAAATGTCTGTTAGTAATAACTGAGAGGGGGGGGGGGGGGGGAAG
>MU226894.1:1546751-1576565 GCA_018584345.1 Thuja plicata
AATTTTTTTTGAATAATTATTGACCTAGTTTTTTAATTTTTGAAGTCAATTTTTTAATTGCGCAAAAAATGCTGAAAATGTAGGGTCTAGTTCCCTCCAACTAAATATATGCAAATAATCTTTTTTTTCTCTGATTTCAGAATATGTTTTAGATGACATGTATAGCTAGTGCATAAAAAAATAAAGATTGGTTTTCGGTATATATTTTGTCTGTTATGACTATTCAAAGTCGGAGTTACCCAAAATTAATAGTTTTTTTCTCCCTCCACATTTACCCTAGAAAATCTAAACCAAATACAAAACAAATTACATATTCTTGAAGAGGACTCTCTCCTCTAGTGTTACATATAAGTTGTAAAATTTTTTGACATGATTTGCTATTTTTTTTATTTTTTCGAACGAGCATGTTCTTCAATGTTAAAATACCTACTTGGAGTTTTTTCAAATTATAATATATTATATGTAATCAAAACACAATAAAAATTATATTACCATAATCTAGACTCTGAGCTCTACAAAAGGGTATATTTAGATTTTTAAAATGGTTGATTTTTGATAAGATATCAGTTGTCAAAGTGAGAAGTTTTGTAATTTTGAAATTTTTGCCTATTTGGCTGCCACATAGGATGCCACACAGATAGTTTCGGCCGGACCTGGTTCGGCCGAACCAGGTCCGGCCGAACCCCCCATATAAATATAGGCCAATTCTTCATCGATAGAACATAGTTGGCTTGTATTTACTCATGAAAATTCGGCCGAAAATGGTCCGGCCGAACATGTTTCGGCCGGAACTAATTTGCCACATCGACGCCATGTTTGCGCCATGTATGTTCGGCCGAAAATGTTTCAGCCGAAATAATTCCGGCCGAAACAATTTCGGCCGGAACTACGTAAATGGTCCTCAAGTGCGACACAGCTTCGTACGTTTACCCAATGAATCATAAACACATTGACACATAGATTTTTAACATGGAAACCCTATTAAGGGAAAAATCACTTGGGACCGGTAACCCAAATTTTCACTCTTCTGAAGTGAGCTCGGTGAAGATCCAACCCTGTTAAAGGTTATAAATACACTGTTAGGTGTGACCTTGTTAGAGGATTTAAAAGTTTAGTCTATCAATTGATATCGAACATCTCTATGCTACCATCCTTGATCAAACACTCACTTGGCCTGTCAATAGGTATCTGACATCTCATGCTATCTTTATGAACACAATTTTTGATACTCCGTTGGATGTATCTCAATATAGAAAGGATCTTTAAATCTGGCTCAGTTAAGAGACTTTCTGAATCAATGGTTAAACTAAAACAGTATGATCAGTTCACATATACAACTATACTTTCATATTTTTAGATATATTGTAATCTCACAAACTATTCTAATCAATATTACTCTATTTATACCTTTGCTCCACTTTGATTCTACTCGGTGATGTTGTGCTCTGTTGCTCGATGTCTACAAAATTCTTTATCTCTTTCCTTAGCTTGTTGATCATCACTGTATGAATTTTCTCTTCATCAATTTTTCTTTAGCATCCTCTTGTTCATTCCTTCACCCTCTCCAATTCATAATGAATTGAGTTGTCTCTTAAATAGACATGATATCACTGTTGTTAGGTTCTTGATTTTCTTGATCTTGGTGTTGTGTGTGAGAAATTACACCTTTATGAAATTAGGATCAATACAACAATTCTATGGAAAGAAAAAACAATTTTAATCTAAGAATTGCAATTAAATCCATGACATCTCATGGTTCCCTATCTAAGCTTTGTTAAGAGAGCTCTCACCCTTAATCTCTCTCAAGGACAATCCTAGAATGAGAAAATTGATATAAAATGCTTAATCTAGCTCAAATGCTCAAAGATGTGTGTGTTTTCAACTCAAATGCTCATGATTCATGCTCTCAAATCAATAATTGCTTCTCAAAATGATCAAAATGCTATGAAAATGCTCACTATGCTCTCAATTGCTCACAAATTGCCTATAATAAGGATGCTTTGCACTTGAATTTCTTGGATATCAAATACATAGAAAATGGCTTGTATTTATAGCAAATTCCCAAGGGTAGGGGGTAGAGTGAATTAACCATGGGTTAATGTTTGGTTGAGTTTGATCCCTCAAATGGTTTCAAATGGGGGGACCATTTAAATGGTTGTCCTCAAAGGGTGAGACAAGAAGACAAAATCCTCAGCTCTCATTGGTTGATCAATTTGAGTTCAAAGAAATTAAGAATTATTTAATTTAATCATTTAATTAATTTATCCATGTAAGGGTGAATAGGTTGGATTTAATTTTTTTATTTAAAACTATACAATTAATTGTTTAAAATCAATTATATAATTTGATTGATCCCTTTTAGGCTTAAATTTGATTATTTGATTTGATTATTATTTAATCCTTTGATTTTAATTGATTTTGTCCAATTTTCTTGATAAATGTCCATTTTGATGATTTTAATCCATTTTAATGTATTTTGATGAGATTTAGGGCAATTGGCTGAGATTTGCAGATTTTGATGATTAAGAGACACCTGGTCAATTTTAGGTGTCTACAAATGCCCCTCTTTGAATTGATGTGTGAAGTGCATTGATTCAAAGAAAACTTGATGTCCTGATCATTAATTTGATACTGATGTCTTGATTGATTAATTGATGTGAAACCTGATATGAAACCTGATGTGAAACTCCGATGCAAAACTTGATGTGAAACCCTGATGCAGAACTTGATTTGATGCCTCATTGATAAAGTTTGAATTTTGAATGCCCCAAATTTGATAAAAAATGTGATCTAGAATCCCATTTTGATGATATGATGATGCCCCCTCAGAAATGAAAACATGTTTGATGTTCTGAATGCCAAAATTTTGATGAAACTGATGATGAAGAGATCCAAGATGATTTCATTTCTCATAAACAATGATGCTGAAAAAGATGTCAGAAGATGCCCCAGTATGCAAAAATGTGCAATGTGGTCCCACTAGGTCAAAAATATTCAAAAATTAGGGTAAAATAGCTTAAATAGGTTGAAAACCCCAAATTTACTATTCATTTTCACTTTTACTATTGAGATTTTTGCTATGATCCTGTGACAATTGACAGCGATGGTGATCCCCATTTGAGAGCATATCTTCAAGAGAGCATGCCATTATCAGAGACCTCCCAACTACAGACCTCTGATGAGTGATTTCAACCTTCCTAGTGCATTTATTTCTCATTTAATAGCATTTATTGCAAGTTTTTAATGCTTTTTAGATAAGTTGTTGCAAAATTCTGCGTAGGAAACTTTAAAAGCCACCTAGGGTAGTGAAAAGCCGCCTTTGTGCATTTTAAAGCCGCGTTGGAGCAATCCAGAGCCGCCTAGGACTTAGGTTAAAATTGCAACCCAATTAATTTTGTGCCGCCTATGAAACCCTATCATTTCAAGGTCGCCTAGGACAATTTGAAAGCCGCCTAAGACTTTAAAAGGCCGCGTGCTATGTAAAGCATTGCCTCCGATGATTAGAGTGCCGCATATGAAAATTTTAACACCGTGGGGCTAAAAATCCGTGTACACTTAGCCAAGTGCTGCCTCCAAGAAAATATGGGCAAAACTGAAAAATAAATCAAATTACCTTCGGTTGAACGTCTGAAAATATGTAATTGATTTCCAAGCTAGAAAATGTACTTTCATGATGTCACTTAGTGTTTAGGATATTAGAAAAATCATATTGATGAATGTTTGATATTCCAATCAAATTGATTAAAAATTATGCCAAATTGATCTCTTCTCAAGATCTAGAGGTTAGGAACAATAGGTTGATGCGCTCAAAATAGAGCAAGATAGATTTAATGTGTTTGATTGACTTAGAATGATCCACCAATAGAAAAACTAATATAATTCACTTTGTTTCAAAATGTAGGAACATTACCGTAAGTTGCAAGTACACGGTGTAGTTTCTTCAATCTTTGATTTGGTTGATGAGCTTACTCCTCCTGAGAGACATACTATCGAGACATGTGGTCTTAGTTTCCTACTTGATCTCCCTCGATTTTAGCTGAACCGAGGTCTATTGACAACTATGGCAGAGCAATGGCATTTTGACCATATCACTTTCCATCTACCCCTCGGTGAGATGACTTTCACGCCAGAGGATGTATATAGATTGTTGAGGATCTTGACTCGTGGAGAGTGAGTATACTATGATTCAGTTTATGATGGTAGCATATGCAGATGGGTGTTCAGAGATAACACCATTGAGAATGATTGCATTACTTGGGCATAGTTAGCTTCATTTCCTACCTTGCCTGCATTATTAGGAGCATTCATCATAGGATTGTTTCTTCTAGATAGGAGAGGTCATGGCTTTGCGGTCAGATGGGGCCGTATATTGGAGGACATGATTGCACATCCTTAGAGATTTTACTGGGGTTCATGTGTGTTGGCCCAGCTTTACCATGATCTTCATGAAATTGTATATAGGCACAACACATCTATCTCAGTAGGTACGGTTTTACGACAGTTGTGGACTTGGGAGCATATCCCTATCACTAGACTAGTCTCAGCATGAGTGCAGGGCTGAGGATATCCATGTGCTTTTCTGTACAATGGTATGCTTGTCTAGCATCATCTGGGCAAGGTTGAGTTTTGGCATCGTACTATTGATGATATCGATCAGGTCATCTAGAGACCATATTTGAGCTGCAAGAGGTGGCGAGAGGATGATGACGAGTTACCTTATATGTTTTCCCCTCGGTGGATGATTGGTTAAGCACCACTGTGTATAGAGAGATTTTGCTTTGGGAGAGTGCTCTGCCAGTATGGCTGAGTACAAGATATGCCCCAGGGTATGGCACTTTATGCCAGGGTACAGGCAGAGCGATCCATGTGGGGAGCTAAGGTTGTCTATTAGTATTCCTATGCACATATTGACCAACTTAGATTTGTGAGATGGGATCTAATGACACATGTAGATGATGCAGGGATGTTCGTTGAGTATCAAGAGTGGTTCTTACGACATCGCTTTGTGATATTTACAGATCTAGCTAAGCTTATCCCAAATGTTGATGATTTATCTGATGATGACGACAGGGATGATGATGATGGCGATTGAGATGGTAGGATACCTTAGAGACAGAGGGTCCAGAGAGCACCTAGGGTATAGAGAGCTGCAGGACCTCAGATGTAGGGTGGTCATGTTAGAGGCTGAGGTGGGGGATTTGGTCAGCCTAGACAGAGGCAAGTATTGGTACAGGTACCTCCCCAGAGATAGGCTCCTAACAAAGTTGGTGCAGAGTGGGCTAGGCAAAGACATAGATGAGTCCAGGTTGTGAGACAAGTTCCATTATAGGGACAGGTTCCATAAAGACCTCCGTCTTCACAGAGACAGGCTCCTTAGGTAGATCCATAGAGTAGTATGTCACCGGTGATACCATAGGTTCCCTTAGCACCACAGGCACCTCAGGCTCCTCCAGCATCACAGGCACCTCCAGTTCCTCCCATAGTGGATGGCTTAGTTTAGGATGTTCAGGATTATAGGCAAGGATGACTACAGTTACTGTACGATTAGATCAGGTTTCTACTATGTTGTAGCAGTTCTTAGCAACTTTAGCTTAGTTTCCTACCAGTGTGAGAACTAGTCAGGCACCACCTTCCACACAGGATAGATTAGGTGACAGAGATCCCAATGGAGTAGGAGGTTCAGGTATAGTCATCGCTGGAGATGGATCAGGTGCCCCTGCTGGGTCATGAGACAAATTGGGATCTAGGATATCCAGATATTGTATTGATGTATCTTTGATATAAAGATTTTCCATAGACATTTTATGATGGACATTTATGTATGATGATCTTCCATTGATTCCCTTTTGATGATGTTGTTATGAGATTTCTTTTATGCATGTCTACATGATTCTATGATGCATGTACTTCTATTATGCTATGGATGTAATGTCTTAGAGTAGGACATAGATAGATGGATGCAAATGATGTTAATGCAACTTATTTCTATATGATTTTCTCATGTTATCATGATGTATGAATTATGCAATGCAATGATATGGATGCAATACTTAGTGCAATGGTAAAAAATGAATGCAACTATCTTTTTGGGTTGTTGATGTATGCAACTCAATTTATGAAATGCAAATTTTAACTAGCAAAAAATGAATGAATAATGATTAATGTTTCCTTTTTTTGCTTTTCTCTTGATATGAATATATGATGAATAATGATTAATGCAAAAAATGCAAAGATAATCTCACATTGATGATTGGAACCCATTGAATTGATGTATAACCCATAGTAATGATGAACCCCTTTTTAACTTGGAAATTTGCTAAAAGTAAAGGCCATTAAGCTTAACATGCAAATGCAATTAATCTAACATGAAAATGCAATGCAACTAATTGTCCTTGAGGTTTGCAAAAGAAATGCAAACAGAGATATATTTTCATCATTGAGCTTTGTGGAACTAGGAGTCGTTACAATCCTTACTGGTGCCACTACGACCATAAGAATATGAATATGAATTTCATGTCATTTGGTAACTGTCTGCAAACCAAGTACAACCCTCACTAGTTAAATGACTAACTATGGGAGTATGAATACCGGTTTAATCAGATTCAATGTTGCAAGTGGATTTTGGTATTAAGATATTAAAAATCTAAATAGCCAAGGTATCCTTTTGCATGAACAAACAAAGGTTAACCCTTCTTCGTATATGAATGTCCTCTATCGTTCTTTTATGACCATTTCCTTAGATGAATTCACATAAGTTAAAGAATATCCCTGAAAATAGTCACACAGAAGTGAAGAAAAACATCATGTCTTCATCATCGCCAATCTAGTCAAACATCATTAATTAACTAAAAATAACATGACTCAAAAAAATCAATGAAAAATCCATCAAAAAATCCATGTGTTTTGAAATGTATCAAGATTTTCAAAAGAATTCCAAACATTCTTATCATTTTAAGGTTTGTCAATTTTTAATCCTGATAAAATAAGTCAATGAAACTCAAGGATCATGGTATAGGATCAAATTGTTTAGGGTTGAACAATGATATCCATCAAAGTTTCCAAAATATCTCTCCTCTGAATCTGAAAATCTTCTTCTGATGTGTGACCAAAATATAGCACTCTTGAATCCGTTTAGTACCAAAATTCATGATGTTTTCCCCCAAGTGATAAATGTGATCAATGTGAAACTTAGGGAAAAATAAAACCTAGAATGCAACAATGCAACTTTGAGACTTTATTATGGCTTATGCACAAATGACGGATGCAATGAGGATATGAACAAATGAGATGATGAAAGGCAATATGTACAAATGCAACTAGGAAGACCTAAGGGACAAAAGACACCTATTTCTATGTTTTCACCTCTTGGGATTATTTCTCTTTTTCTCTTTTTTTTTTGCTTTTTTTGCTACCAAGGCGCCTATTGCTAGGTTTTCACCAAGGCACTTTTTTCTTTTTCAATGTTTTTTTGATTTTTTTTTTTTTTTATATCAAGGTGCCTATTTGCTAGGTTTTTACCAAGACAAAATTTTTTTGATTTTCCAAATATTTTTTCTTTCTTCATGCTCAATTTTCTCCTTTTTCTGATTTTCTGCTTTTCCAATGTTTTTGGCTTTTTGAACTTTATGATTTTTTTGTATTTTGATCTTTTCTCCTTTTTCTTTGTATTTTTGACTTTATCTCATGTAAAAAGGTGATGTGGACTCATCTAATACTCTCAACTTATACTCTTTCCTCTAATACTCTTTCTTCTAATCAGGTGTGAAACCTCTTAAGATGAATGCTATTGATAGGTTCTTGCAATTCATCACCATCACAATCCGCCAATTTGTAAGTCCTCATTCCAAAAGAAGAAACAATGAAAAAAGGAACAAGCCAATTCTCTTCCCACTTTCCTTTCTTTTCTCTCTCAACCTGATTTTTTGGATTTTCTCTCAATACTAGATCTCCCACTTGAAAGGTTCTTGATTTAATATGCTTGTTATAGTTCCTTGAAATTCGATTCTGATACACTTTCAAATGATCATAAGCTTGAGTTTGGTGTTCCTCCAACATCTCCAATTGTTGAAGTCGGGAAAATCTATAATCCTCATCTGTAATCAATCCATGCAATGACACTCTTAAGGATGGTATTTCAACTTCTAAGGGTAGAACAGCTTCGACCCCATAAACCAATGACAAAGGTGTAGCTCCTGTCAGGGTAGGAATACTAGTTCTATAGGCCCATAATGTCGGATTGATTTGAAGGTGCCAATCTCTTCCTGATTTACCAACCGATATTTAAGAATTTTGAGGATATTTTTGTTGGTAGCTTCTGCTTGTCTATTATCTTGGGGATAGTAAATGGATGAAGAGTGATGAGTAATATGGAATGTGTCACAAAGTTCATCTACATCCTTGTTCTTAAATTATTTTCCATTATCCTTAATGATGGTGTGAGGAATGTCATATCTGCAAATGATATGATTAAGGATGAACATGGAAATTTGCTTCCTTGTTGCAGTTGTTAAAGGGATGGCATCAACCCATTTAGTGAAGTACTCTGTTGCAGTGAGAATGTACTTGTGCCCATTTGAAGAAGGTGGATAGATCATACCAATCAAATCAAAACCCCATTGGTAAAATAGCCATGGTGTGACAAATGGGTGTAACTCTTATGCTGGTGCATGGATCATGTCTCCATGGTATTGACATTTTGCACAAACTTTGACAAACTGACAAGCATCTCTTTCTAAGGTTTTCCAAAAGTACCCCATGTGTAGGATTTTCTTAGCTAGGTTTAAACCACTAGAATGTGACCCACAAATCCCATTGTGGACATCTTTTAAAGATAATTTTTATTTGAATCTTCCTCTAGACATCTAAGGAGTGTTCCCTCAAGACCCTTATGATACAATGTGTCAGAAAGGATGGTATAACGAGCCACTTGTCTTATGAAATTTTTCTTTTGGGCACAGGTTTGGTCTATAGGTAAGGTTTGGTCTTTTAGGTATGCATAAATGGGTCCATACCATGGTGAGTCATGTCCATTTAAAAGGGCAATAATCTGGGTATCAGGTAGGTCAAATGTTGGTTTAACTAATTCTTCCACCAAGAACTCATACCTCACATTTTGATCGGGCATTTGAAGAAAAGATGCCAAGGTAGCCATTGCATCTGCTACTCTATTCTTGTGTCTTGGGATTTGTTCAAAAGTAATCAAAGCAAAGTACTTTTTCCAATCATCAACCAATTTCTTGTAAGGAATGAATTTTTTATCCTTGGTATTATACTCATCATTGACTTGATTGATAACTAATTGAGAGTCCCCATAGACTTGTAATTCTGTGACATTCCATTCTAAGGCCATCTTGATACCTATGACCAAAGCTTCATACTCTGCAATATTATTTGTGCAAGGGAACAATAACTTGTAAGATTTTGGAATTGTGTAATCTTGAGGAGTGATCAAAGAATGCCTGCTCCACTACCATTTTGGGTGTAAGATCTATCAAAGTATAAAGTCCATGTTTTAGCTTCCACATTAACAATCTCGGAATCTAGAAACTCCACTTGAATTGGATGTGTGGATTCTTGAGGATAATCAGCCAATTGATCTGCAATAACTTGTCCTTTGATTTCTTTCCTATCAACATACTCAATGTTGAATTCACTAAGCACCATCACCCACTTTGCAATCCTTCACATAGAGTTGTTTTGCTAAGTAAATATTTCAATGGATCAATTTTGGCTATGAGTTTCACCTTATGCATCAACATATAGTGTCTTAACTTTTGAGAGGCAAATACCACTGCTAGGCAATCCCTTTCCATGAAGCTATAGTTTAATTCATATTTGATCAAAGTTATACTCAAGTAGTAGATAGCCCTTTCTTTTCCTTCATTATCCTCTTGTGCCAATAAAACTCCTAAAGATTTTTTCGTGGCTGAAATATAGAGTAATAAAGGTTTTCCTTGAATAGGTGACATCAAGATGGGTGGATTCATCAAGTATGTTTTCAACAATGTGAAGGCTTTCTCACATTCCTCATCCCATGTAAAGATGGTGTCCTTGTGTAGCAACCTTGTGAAAGAATGGCATTTTTCTACCAATTGAGAAATGAACCTCCTTATAGATTGAAGCCTCCCTTAAAGTGACCTCATGTTGGTTGTATTCCTTTTTCTGTTGGTTTGCCCTAAAATTTTGTTGCCTTCATGTCAATTTTAATCCAAAATCAGAAGGTCTGTCTCATTTTTTGAAGTATCCCTGTGAAAATTTTGTGTTGTTAGGTCAAAATCCACATGAATAGTAAAAAATCCAAAAACCTAAGCTATATTCTAAGTCAAAATACAAAAAATCCCTAAAATGATAATTGAGTTTCTAATTTTGCATTACCTTTTTGAGAAACTTAAGTTATAAAAGTCATGTGCTTTTTAATAGTCGCCTAGTTACTTAATCCTAAAAGCATATTCCAAATTTTCATGAGACTTGGCGATTAGTTGTTGTCAGGATGTCTCAAAAAGAAAGAGAATATTCCTTATAAGTTATGAGACTTGGCGAAACCCTTTAGTCACGAAGTCTCCCAATGTAGAAACACGTCATCAGGAAACATGGAAATAAGCAGTTAAGTCGCGGTGTCGCGCAAAGTATCATGCAGTTAGTGAATTTTCATGAGACCTAGTGATTACTTCAGTCACAAGGTCTCTAGATCAAAACATAGTTAAGTGATAGGTTAAATTCTTATGTCGTGTAGTCTCCAATTAAAAATTTAGTTAAGTAAAAGATGTCGAGACTTCATGACAAACCACAAATTGATTAAAGTATCTGGTAGTCGGGTAGTCGCTGGTTAAAATGCTAAGTAAGCATTTCTTCAGCGATTTGGAGACAAACAGTTAAGATGAGACACGTGTCTAGAGTGAATAGAACAAAGGTTGTCACATAGTCTGCAAAGTATTTAAGGCTTTTAAAACATACTCAGCGACTTAGCGGAGCCGTCAAATGCAGAATGTGAAAATATCAACGGTAGTCACTGAGTCTCTATCAAATTTGTAGAAGAGTAAAAAGTGCTGGTGACAATGAGATTAGCTTTAGTCACATAGTCTATGAATCTAGATTAAAGGATAAAGCTATGTCACGTATTCTCCGGAAGAAATATCAAGTAGCAATTTTAATCAGCGATTGGGCGACAAAGGTTAGTCGCGGGGTCTCGTAAAGAGGAATAAACATTCAGAGATTTAGCAATAACAGTTAAAAGATAAAAGGTAACCTTTAGTCGTGGGGTCTCTGAATAAACTTTGGGTTAAGCATTTGATCCTGTGACTTGGATTCATTCAGTCGCGTGATTTCCATAAGATAACCCTGGTTAAGCCAAGTAAAGGAAATCATAAAGTCTCTAGATCTCCAGAAGAATTGAGGGTTAAGAAATTTGATCAGTGACAAAGAGATACTGCGCAGTCGCGTGGTCGCTAAATATGAAAAATGATAAAAGGCGGCAGTTGCTGACATGAAAAACTAGAGATTCAGCATCCAATTAGAATCTAGAAGATTAATTACTTTATGAAAAAGGTAGCTGAGATGTCTAGTGAAGAACCAATCATGTGAGGACAAGTCATTCTGTTCAAATTTTATAAGGGTTTTTTTATGAAAACGCACTCATATGAATTTGATTTCCTGTCACATTCATGAGCTATGGCTAGGATTTCAATTAATTCCACAACATGTTAACTTGAAAGTAAAAATGATTATCTTTTCAATGATGAGCTATGTAATTGGAATAGTTACCATAAAGAGTTGATCATGGATTCATTTTCATTTATCATACATCCAGAATTGCAGAGCGAAGAATTGCTAGGTCTTCTGTGTTCAAAAGGTAGAAATTGATTAATTTCAGGGTAATTCTCCAGTTTTCAAGCGTCTTGAATTGCTAGCAGTACATAGAGAAGAGTAGTGAATCCTCAGAGGAGATTTGTCTCAATATCGGTAAAAGAGAAAGAGAAAATAGAGCAAGATGAGTAAAGCAGTCAGTGTGGCCTCTACCAGCGGAAAGAGTGATGAAGTTGATGATGATGCTAAGGGAAAGAGGAATTTTTCTGATGAATTTTTGAAGTTACTTCCTGCGTCCACACAAAACAAGAGGGAAAATGCAAACTTACTAGCAGATGACTATTGTGAAATTAGAGATGCCCGCACTCCAGGTTCCACAGGTTTTTCTCTGTATAATTATTTTTATAATAATTCTGATAAAGCCATTCCCATATCAAACCCTTGGACTAGTGGTCTTGCTAGGTTAATTTTCCCTGATGTTTATGTAGATGTAGACTTGTTTCTAGGTCTTGCAATCCATTATGATGCTTTGTCTAGGACAATTAAGAAAAATGATTGTACTGCCCTATTGATTTTGAATAGGAATTCATTCATGCAAGCCTTTGGCTTATACAATACCATGTCCACCAAGATAAATATTAATAAGCAAGAAGAGGGGTATAGGTTACAACCTAGTGTTGCTAGAAACCAATTGCAGAAGCATATTCTTATGGATGTTAGGAATGATATTATCCCTATACCTGAAACTGCACCCTACTATTTTAAAGATTTACATTTCTATATTAAGTACATTTCTTATGCTTTGTGTAGAGTGTTGGGTATAGATGGAGGAGCAGAGAAAATAAACTCTGGAATTTTAATGATGGTACTAGATTTTCAAGATGTGCATTCTAGCACAAGTTATGATTATATACATTACATTATTGATAAAATGCATGACGGATTTGTAGCTGTGCAGAAGAAGGAGAAGAATCCCAAGGAAAAGAAACCTAAGTTTTTTCATTATTCTATCCTGATACATTTGTTATTGCATTTCAACTATGGAATCATGAATGTGAATAAATTGAATCCTCAGAGGATTTTTCAGGACCAACCTAATCCTATTCAGTTTTGGATTAGAATCTAGAATCATACATCCAAAGATTGTGATTTTTGTGGATTCGAGAACTAGATTGTATATCCATTGATGTAGAGCATGGGTATTAGCAAAAATAGACTCCCAGTAAAGGTACTACAATTATTGAGACCTTGTGAGTATGTAGATAAATGGGAGGGTGACCACAACTGGGGAGATTTATTTTTTGAGGAAAATTTTACTATGATTAGGGTATATGGATGCACACATCCTCCTCATGTCCTACCCTATCACGTACCATCCAAAGTTGTAGCTATGGAGTTTATTTGGCAGCTGTTGTTAACAGACAATGAACATTTTGCACCACATAGGAAGGGGACATTAACCCATAAGCAATTTAAAATCTTTCAGTGTACTATTGGTAAAGGTGCTATTGATTTGGTGAGCACATGGTTGGAAAGCTGCAAGATGAGAGCAGCATTATACAGATACATTGACCTAGAAGGATTCATTGCAGGAGCTAGGAAACTCCTGACTCCTACCATACCAAATACAAATGTTCATGGTTTTTGTGTGGAGGATGTTACAAGGAATCTCCTTGATGAAGATGAGATAAGAACAAGAAGGGAGAGAATTCAGGAGTTACTGAATTTGGAAAAGGAAATAAGAAGAAATGGACTATCATTTGGAGGGTTTTACCCTGACCTACCATATTTTGATAAGATTAAATCTATGATTGATAATTTTCATACACTCTGTGAGCAATTAGACAAATTTTTAGATACAAAGAAAGGAGGAAAAGATTCTAAGTATTCAGAGTCTGAATATGAAAGTGATAGTGATGGAGAATATGCCCATCCACCTCAATTTGACCAACCTCAACAAAATGTTACAGAGGCAGGACAAGTACAGGAAGAACAAGGCCATATCATAGACCTGACTGAAGTGTCCCAGCCAAATGATGTAGAAGAGCCTGCCTCTAAGAGGCAAAAGGTTGACCCTGGTCAGACCTCCTCTGTTAGAAAAGAGAAAAAAGGAGATGGAATAGCTAAAGACGGATGATGAAGAGACAGTCACAAATGAGGCTTTGCTAGCTCTGCAAGCCTATGAACGTGATAGTGAGGATGCCTCTTCAGATGAGGCAAGAAAAATGGTTTTAAATACTTGCATTTTTCTTGTTGAGAGCTGGGATTTAGCCTCAGCATTCATTATTGACCAAATTAGAAAATAGCCTGATCTTAAGTTGGCAAGTGAGATCCATATGGGCGACATGATTAAAGGATTTGGATATAGTGCAATGTCACAAGTCTTTTCCATGTAGAACTTGTGTCTAAGAGACCAAAAGCCTCAACTGGTGAATATTCAGGAGAGCATGGTGCGGAATCAAATAGTCTGGTCTTTGCAAAATACTAGAGATCTTGAGATTTCTTAGATCATGACACATTGGGCACACTTGAATGAAGATAAGGCAAAACAATTGTCTAAGAAGTGTGGCATTTTGATTGAAGAAGCTAGTGCCCTAGCAAAGGATAGGGAGTTGTCTCATATAAAGATACATCAGCAAGATAAGGTCATTGTTGAGATGACAAAGCAACTACAAGAGGAACCTGAAGTGGTTTGTGTGCCCTCAGTGCAGCCTTTGCTGATAGAGGAGAAAGTTGAAGAAAAGGGAGTAGTTGAGACAGAGGATGTGGGAAAAAAGAACAATGAGATAGCCTTAAATGTATTCAGATGCATTCTTCAGCATAGGATAGATATACTCAAAGACAAAATAGATATCATCCTTAATGCTTACAATAAATTACCCACATTACATGCTGAAGTATTAGGGTATATTGCTATTTTGATCCCTTATTTTGTTACTTGGTCTCCTAGGGTCCAATTATTTGAAAAGCTTGCCTCTTTGCAACCACTTAGATCAGATTTACTTGAGATTTTGATAGAGGTAGAGGATGAGATTAAAAAATTAAATATAGCTTTATCATTCTTTAAGGGTAAGAAAAATCACATAGAGGCTAAGATAAGCTTGTTTTCACTGGAGATTAATAGGTTTGTTCCTCCTTTGAAAGGAGAAGATGATCAGGTCAAGGCCTTGAAGGCTTGGAGGAGATCCTGGATGAAGAATAAAGAGGAACACTTGGCACCTGACCATTGAACACAGGGAGGTTAGTTATTATAAAAGACAAGTGTATGTTAGCCTAAAATGGTGGTCACTTGGTCTCAGTATGAATATCAGATGCTATACTGAGCATTGTTAGAATGTGCCTGATTCCAGAAGAAGACAAAGAAGATTAGATCTCATCCCCTATTTTTGTCTCTCCACCACTTCTACATTCTCATTCTTTGTCTTTTCTATACTTTTAGGGTTAGGTTCCTTAAACCATCCGAAGCTTGTTGCATCCTGATGTTAAGGATTCCAATATGGTTAAGGACCTATAAATAGATTAAAAAATTATAATTGCAAAAAATGGGATGAAATATATTGAAAACCAGACTTTCTAAATCTCAGTCTGTGTCTTTGAGCTTTTTTGAGCTTTTTATGTATTGAAGCAGAAACATATGAATAAAATACAGTGCAACTTTACTCTATCTTATTGTTGTCTCTTTATTTGTTGTGTATGCTCTTTTATGTTTAAATCTGTGAGGCATTTTTAACCATATTGGTTACAAGGTAGCCATCTAATTGTTTACAAGTTTCTTTCAAGGAAAGAACTAAGTTGTGTGAGTATTTTCAAGGAGCATAACAATATTTAAGGATTTGATACAATATTGTAGAGATGACAGGATAGTTTGTAAGGAATTTTATCTGAGTTGCATGTAGGTTGTAAGGCATCTTACAGTATTCTATTTTTATATTTATGTGGATCTTCATTTATTAATTCTATAAGCCCAAGGATAGGCACTGGTCTAGGAACTTGTTTGGTAATCTATCATCATCCAAACATTCAAAACTATTCAAACCAATTACCTTCAGAATATTTGTGTAAAATTAATTGTACTCATAGTGATTACAGTTGAAGTTTGTTGATTTCTTAAAGACTAAATCAAATAGGTTATTCCTCCTAGATTCACAAGAATTACAAAAGGAAAGAAAGATGAAATTCCCTATTATGCTGTTGTCTGCTGTCATTAAGATATTTATTTCGATTGTCAAGCTTTTTCTCAGAATAGTCATAGTTATCTGCATTATTATATACATGTCCATATAAAAATAGAGCATTCAGCACATAAGTAAAATCCACTCTAAAAATACTGTCAAGTCAGTAATCAATCATAGGTAATACCTGCCTGAGTCAGTGGATCTCAAAAATGAAGGAGGTGATAATAGGTATCCCCAGTGTTATCAAAATACCCCATTAATTAGTTTTTTCTCTTGCTTGAGTTAGAGTATCAAAGGCATTGAGATTCATAGAGTTATTTAAGTATTCAAGCATCTTTAGACGCCCTGCAAGAAAAAACCCTAAAAAATTGGCGACTCTATAGGGGATTTTAAGTGATTACTAATCATACCAATTGTAGTTGTCAAAATTATTCTTTGATAAGTATTCATTCATTCCAAATCATTGGGTGGCGACTCTAAAGAAATCTCTGAGATTAGTGCAAATTTAGTAAATATCTCTTAGAATGAATACTAGGTCAAGGATGAGAAATGATCCTGATAAGGTTTTATATGGTGGAATCCCATCATCCTCAAGGATGGAAATGTCTTGGAGAAAAAAGAGAAATGAAGTTAGCATGGATGAAACCCCTCCAAGAAGTAAACAGGGTTATGTTAGGAGAGACATGAATAGCAATCAACATTCTCATAATGAAAATACTTCAGAGTATCAAGAAGCTGTAGAAAGGGTATTGGAAACACCTACAGTCACTTCTACTTCAAATGAGAGAGAAGAGACAACTACATCTAGTTCAGATTCTGAAGATGCTCCCTCTGATGTACTAGCAAATGAGGAGAAGTTCATCATGAAACAACTTTCCCTTGTTCAACAAATGAAAAGGGAGAGAGAAATGAGAAAGAAAAAACATGAGCATAAGGATGTTGATAAGAGAAAAAGAAGATCTTCTAGACATAAAAATATGAAAGATACAGAGAGGTCAAAAAAGGACCAGTAAATACCACTCACTTGTAAGGCTTCTAGTTCACAAAAGGGCAAAGGTAAACAAAAGATGAGTGAATACAAAAATCAAGAGCCTAAGTTTCAGAAGCCTTTAACAGAGAAAATGTCCAAGTTTGATATTGACTTGGAAAAATTGAGAATTGAGAAACAAACAATGGAAAAAATGTTAGAAAAGGTAAAAATGGAAGCTGCAACAGTTGAATTGAAGAAGAAAATATTTTTTTTTGCAGTCTTCAAAGTATTCTCATGCGGGGCTAGAGAATATTACTACTTCTAAAAAAAAAGCCACTACTTTCAAGGAGAATGATAGTTTTCAAAGGAAGCCATTGCATACTAAAAGGTATAAATAATTTAACTTTGTTGGTATCCCTAGATATCCAAATGCTTTCCCTAAAGATGTAGGTGATATAGGAGAAAAGCTCCCAAATTTTGTAGGTAACAATGTTATTTCTTGTGAAACACATTTAAGAAAGTTCATTGATTTTGTAGATGATCATGACATCACACATGAAGATGTATTAATGACCCTATTTGCAATATCTCTAGTTGAAGATGCTAGAGATTGGTTTAAGCAATTACCTCATGGTTCAATTGGATCTATGGCTGCATTAGAAGATTGTTTTGTTAAGAAATATGGTGAAAGGGATGAGAGTGATAACCATGATATGTTTGAATCTGAAAGCCCTTCACGAGAACTTGAACTTGTTAGTGCAGAAACTAAAGTAATAAGAAAAAAGATTCAAGAAAGGGTGGTTAAAACATTACAAGAAAGTATGAGCAGAAATGAGGGTGAGTCTCAATATGATTTCTACATGAGATTTACTACTAATATTGAGGAGTATATCCCTTTCTGTCCTCAGGAGTTTGTTTGGGAAAATTTGTTTGTTGAACTTTTTTTTCCTGATTCTATAAATTTGTCAAGCTCTCAAAGGGTGGACATTATTTGGAATACTATGCAATGGATAGAGCATGTAGAAAATCTTTCATTAAATGACATATCTGAAGTTAAATCTAGTGATATTGAATCTGAAAATGTTAAAGATGCTGAATATGAATCTAGTTATGCTGATGAGGCTGAATCTAGTGATATCCAATCTAGTTATTATGGTTATAATGACGAGTCCATTTATGCTGAAATTTTTGCTGATTCTGATACTAATGATGAATTTGGTGAGCAGCAAGGCAGTGAAAATGTTTTGTGTGGACAGAAAGATGATAACAATGATGCGGATGTAAGTGATTGTAGTGAATTCTTTGCACAAAATGATATGGACCAAGAAATCTCACTACATGGTTCCAATGAGGAAGAAATTTTCAGCATTAAGAAAGAAGTTAATGAGGACAAACAAGAATGTCAATCCTTGCTAAGCAGTGAGAAAATCTCAGATTTTTTGATTGCTGATTTTCAGAGGTATGTATTAGAAAATGATTCTCCAACTTCATGCCCTATGGATATATGTTTTGATATTGATGACATTGCTGAGGGTATGAAAAGTCTTTATGAAGATGTTGATTGTGAATGTGTTTTAGAGATGAGTATAAATGATGATACTTGTTCAATTCATAGTGAACAAATTTCAAAATTGTTGTCTTATGAATATCTCAGATTTTCAAGGCAAGATAAACTTGAATCTCAGTACTTCACACACATAGAGTTTGACAAGGAGTATGTATCATATTTTCAGAGTATTGATACTTATATTTCTGATTTTCCTTATATTCTTATGTTACTAAGCCACAAACAGATTGAGTATGATATGTCAGATAATGAAAGCCTCAGTGTTGTTTCAGATTTAAAAAATGAAGAGACTCTAGATATCATGTTGAGCACTGATTGGGATAGTGATCTAGATTTTAAATATTTTTCAGATTTTGAATTTTCCAATGAACCATTAAGGGATAGTCCTTTAGTTTCTCAAGATTCACATGTTTATGATGAATGTGCTAATGTTTTCCTGCCCACCCACCAACAAGTTTTAGATTTGAATGATGTTGATAACTTGTAGGAAGGTATTTATGAAGACTCCGATATGAATATGGAAGTCAATGACAAGATGCAGGATGGTAATCCTTTTGAGAAAAGGAGTATGGATTATGATATAGGATTACCATTGTTTGATCATGAAGATGTTGAATCTTGTTCTTTGGATATTATTGATTTATCTCCTCTTGCAGAAAGTCAGAACCATTTTCTTAAGATCCATGATGTCTATGATGAGGTTAACTATGATTTTCCTCATATTGTTATTCCTTACACTGTGAAGAATGAGCCAGATCATATCCTAAGTGGTGAATGTTTTTAGTATTTGCATAAAGTTCAGCATGCTAATTTTTTCTTTAAGGTGCAAACTACTGATGTGGATGGATATAATAATGCTAACCCAAGAAATATGGAAGATTTTGAGTGTTTTATTTTTCAGCTAGAAGGTGATTTTCAGAGATGTGGTATTGAGCTAAGTAATGATGATTTTTGCATTGGATTTCAGTTTTTACTAACTATGAATGCATTATGCATATGACACATTCTTTGCAAAATTGGTATCATTTCTAGTTTAGCTCTCAAATGGATTATGATGACATTTTGTTTCTTGAGCTAATGGATAATGGAAATAAGATTGATCAGAGACATGAAGGTGACAGTTTCAGCTTAACTCTAATTTATGAAGATGAAAACCAAGTGTATGACAGAGGTAAGAGCTGATTTCATTTTTAGGGCTTTGGGCCTCTTATAGATAATGTGCATATTATATAGTTTCTTTCCCTTTCAATTGTGTGGTGTGTTTTCTTTTAGTAGGAGGTTCTCAATTTTTGAAGAGAGAAGTGAAAACAAAAAAGAAATATCAGTAAATGAAAAGAGGAAAGTGAAAAGAGAGAAAATCTGATTTTTAGTTTTGGGATGGTCTGCTTCTGCCATGAGATTATGAAAGTTCTTTGCATGCCCGCATGGGGCACGCATCCACAATCAGAGCCACTGTTGGTTGTATTCCTATTTTTGTTGGTTTGCCTTAAAGTTTTGTTGCCTTCATGCTAATTTCTATCCAAAATCAGAAGGTCTGTCTCATTTTTTGAAGTATCCCTGTGAAAATTCTATGTTGTTAGGTCAAAATCCACATGAATAGTGAAAAAACCCAAAAGCCTAAGCTATCTTCTAAGTCAAAATGAAAAAAATCCCTAAAATGATAATCGAGTTTCTACTTTTGCATTACCTTTTTGAGAAACTTAAGTTATAAAAGTCATGTACTTTTTAATAGTTGCCGAGTCGCTTAATCCTAAAAGCATATTCCAAATTTTCATGAGACTTGGAGATTAGCTATTGTCGTGATGTCTCAAAAAGAAAGAGAATATTCCTTATAAGTTATGAGACTTGGTGAAACCCTTCAGTCATGAAGTCTCCCAATGCAGAAACACGTCATCAGGCAACATGGAAACAAGCAGTTAAGTCACGGTGTCACGTAAAGTATCATGCAGTTAGTGAATTTTCATGAGACCTAGCAATTACTTCAGTCGCAGGGTCTCCAGATCATTACACGGTTAAGTGATAGGTTAAATTCTTATGTCACGTAGTCTCCAATTAAAAATTCAGTTAAGTAAAAGATGTAGAGACTTCATGACAAATCGCAAATTGATTAAAGTATATGGTAGTCGGGTAGTCATTTGTTAAAATGTTAAGTCAGTGTTTCTTTAGCGATTTGGAGACAAAAAGTTAAGATGAAACACATGTCCATAGTGAATAGAACAAAGGTTGTCACGTAGTCTCCAAATGATTTAAGGTTTTTAAAACATACTCAGCGACTTAGCAGAGCCGTCAAATGCAGAATGTGAAAAGATCAACAGTAGTCGTTGAGTCTTTATCAAATTTGCATAAGAGAAAAAAATGCTCGTGACAAGGAGATTAGCTTTAGTCGCATAGTCTCTGAATCTAGATTAAAGGATAAAGCTATGTCACGTAGTCTCCAGAAGAAATATCAAGTAGCAATTTAAATCAGCGATTGGGCGACAAAGGTCAGTCGCGGGGTGTTGTTATAAAGAGGAATAAACATTCAGAGACTTAGCGATAACAGTTAAAAGAAAAAAGGTAACCTTCAGTCGCGGGGCCTCCAAATAAACTTTGGGTTAAGAATTTTATCTGGTGACTTGGATTCATTCAGTCACATGATCACCAGAAGATAACCCTGGTTAAGCCAAGTAAAGGAAGTCATACAGTCGCTAGATCTCCAGAAGAATTCAGGGTTAAAAAATTTGATCAGCGATAAAGAGATAATGCGCAGTCACGTGGTCACTAAATATGAAAAATGATAAAAGGCGGTAGTTGTTGAAATGACAATGTAGAGATTCATTGTCCAATAAGAATCTAGAAGATTAATTATTGTATGAAAAAGGCAGCTAAGATGTCTGGCGAAGAACCAATCATATGAGGACAAGTCATTCTGTTCAAATTTTATAAGGGTTTTTTCTAAAAATGCAACCATGTGAATTTGATTTCCTATCACATTATTGAGCTACGGCTAGGATTTCAATTAATTCCACACCGTGTTAACTTGAAAGAAAAATTGATTGTCTTTTCAATGATGAGCTATGTACTTGGAAGAGTTACCATAAAGAGTTGATCACGGATTCATTTTCATTTATCATACATCTAGAATTGCAGAGCAAAGAATTGCAGAGGAAAGAATTGCTAGGTCTTCTATGTTCAAAAGGTAGAAATTGATTAATTTCAAGGTAATTCTCTAGTTTTCAAGCGTCTCAAATTGTTAGCAGTACACAAAGAAGAGTAGTGAATCCTCACAGGAGATTTGTCTCAATATCAGTAAAAGAGAAAGAGAAAATAGAGAAAGATGAGTAAAGCAATCAGTGTGGCCTCTACCAGTGGAAAGAGTGATGAATTTGATGATGATGCTAAGGGAAAGACGAATTTTTCTAATTAATTTATAAAGTTATTGCCTGGATCCACACAGAACAAGAGGGAAAATGCAAACTTACTAGCAGATGACTATTGTGAAATCAGAGATGCCTGCACTCCAGGTTCCACAGGTTTTTCTCTGTATAATTATTTTTATATTAATTCTGATAAAGTCATTCCCATATCAAACCCTTGTACTAGTGGTCTTGCTAGGCTAATTGTCCCTAATGTTTATGTATATGTAGACTTGTTTCTAGCTCTTGCAAGCCGTTATGATGCTCTGTCTAGGACAATTAAGAAAAATGATGGTACTACCCTATTGATTTTGAATAGGAATTCATTCATGCAATCCTTTGGCTTATACAATACCGTGTCCACCAAGAGATATATTACTAAGCAAGAAGATAGGTATAGGTTACAACCTGGTGTTGCTAGAAACCAATTGTAGAAGCATATTTTTAAGGAGGTTAGGAATCATATTACCCCTATACCTGTAACTGCACCCTACTGGTTTAAATATTTACATTTCTATATTAAGTAAATTTCTTATGCTTTGTGTAGAGTGTTGGGTATAGATGGAGGAGCAGAGAAAATAAACTCTGGAATTTTAATGATGGTACTAGATTTGCAAGATGTGCATTATAGCACTAGTTATGATTATATATAGTACATTATTGATAAAATACATGAGGGATTTGTAGCTATTCAGAAGAAGGAGAAGAATCCCAAGGAAAAGGAACCTAGGTGTTTTCATTATTCTATCCTGATGCATTTGTTATTGCATTTCAACAATGGAATCATGAATGTGAATAACTTAAATCCTTAGAGGATTTTTCAGGACCGGCCTAATCCTATTCAGTTTTGGATTAGAATCTAGAATTATACATCCAAAGATTGTGATTTTTGTGGATTCAAGAATACCATTGTATATCCATTGATGCAGAGCATGGGTATTAGCAAAACTAGAATCCCAGTGAAGGTACTACAATTGTTGAGACCTTGTGAGTGTGTGGATAAATGGGAGGGTGACCACAATTGGGGAGATTTATTTTTTGAGGAAAATTTTACTATGATTAGGGTATATGGATGCACACATCCTCCTCATTTCCTACCCTATCACGTGCCATCCAGAGTTGCAGCTATGGAGTTTATCTGGCAGCTATTGTTAACAGACAATGAACATTTTGCACCACATAGGAAGGGGACATTAACCCCTAGGAAATTTAAAATCTTTTAGTTTGCTATTGATAAAGGTGCTATTGATTTGGTGAGCACATAGTTGGAAAGCTTCCAGATGAGATCAACATTATAAAGATACATTGACCCAAAAGGATTCATTGCAGGAGCTAGGAAACTCCCGACTCCTACCATACCAAATACAAATGTTCATGGTTTTTGTGTGGAGGAGGATGTTACAAGGAATCTCCTTGATGAAGATGAGATAAGAACAAGAAGGGAGAGAATTTAGGAGTTACTAAATTTGGAAAAGCAAATAAGAAGAAATGGACTATCATTTGGAGGATTTTACCCTGACCTACCTTATTTTGATAAGATTAAAGCTATTATTGATAATTTTTATACACTCTGTGAGTAGTTAGACAAAGTTTTAGATACAAAGAAAGGAGGAAAAGAGTATGAATATGAAAGTGATAGTGATGGAGAATATGCCCATCTACCTCAATTTGACCAACCTCAACAAAATGTTGCAGAAGCAGCACAAGTACAAGAAGAACAAGGCCATATCATAGACCTGACTAGGGTGTCCCAACCAGATGATGTAGAAGAGCCTTCCTCTAAGAGGCAAAAGGTTGACCCTAGTCAGACCTCCTCTATTAGAAAAGAGAAAAAAGGAGATAGAAAAAGTGCTCTTATTCCTGGTCAAAGATTATATGATCATAATTTAAAGAAAGTGATCAGACAAGGAAAGAGGAAACAACTTGATGAAGAGGAGAACATAGAATTGCCTCTTAAGGCATGTCTTGATGAAAGGCTACTTCACCAGCAGCAGTTCCTAAGTGATGACAGTTTTATTAAAACTAATGTATTTAAAGATTTTTTGAGATGGAAAAAGAAGAAACAAATCAGGGAACAACTTAAGACGAATGGTGAAGAGACAGTCACAAATGAGGCTTTGCTAGCTCTGCAAGCCTATGACCCTAATAGTGAGGATGTCTCTCCAGATGAGGCAAGAAAAATGGTTTTAAACAGTGGCATTTTTCTTGCTGAGGGCTGGGATTTAGCCTCTACATTCATTATTGACCAAATTAGAAAACAACGTGATCTTAAGTTGGCAAGTGAGATCTAGATGGGTGACATGATTAAAGGATTTGGATATAGTCCAAAGTCACAAGCCTTTTCCATGTGGAACTTGTGTCCAAGAGACCAAAAGCCTCAACTGGTGAATATTCAAGAGAGCATGGTGGGGAATCAAATGGTCTGGACACTGCAAAATACTGGAGATCTTGAGATTTCTCAGATCATGACACATTGGGCACACTTGAACGAAGATAAGACAAAACAATTGTCTGAGAAGTGTGGCATTTTGATTGAAGAAACCAGTGCCCTAGAAAAGCATAGGGAGTTGTGTCATATAAAGATACATCAATAGATAAGGTCATTACTAAGATGACAAAGCAACTACAAGAGAAAATTGAAGTGGTTTATGTGCCCTCAGTGCAGCCTTTGCTGATAGAGGAGCAAGCTGAAAAAAGGAAGTAGTTGAGACAGAGGATGTGGGCAAAAATAACAATGAGATAGCCTTAAATGCATTCAAATGCATTCTTTAGCATAGGATAGATATACTCAAAGACAAAACAGATATCATCCTTAATTCTTACAATAAATTACCCACATTACATGCTGAAGTATTAGGGTATATTGCTATTTTGAGCCCTTATTTTGTTACTTGGTCTCCTAGGGTCCAATTATTTGCAAAGCTTGCCTCTTTGCAGCTACTTAGATCATATTTACCTGAGATTCTGACAAAGGTAGAGGATGAGATTAAAAAAGTAAATATAGCTTTATCATTCTTTAAGGGTAAGCAAAATCAGATAGAGGCTAAGATAAGCCTGTTTCACTAGAGTTTAATAGGTTTGTTCCTCCTGTGAAAGGAGAAGATGATTAGTTCAAGGCCTTGGAGGCTTGGAGGAGATCTTGGATGAAGAATAAAGAGGAAGACTTGGCAGCTAACCATTGAGCACAAGGAGGTTAGTTATTATAACAGACAAGTGTATGTTAGCCTGAAATGGTGGTCATTTGGTCTCAGTATGAATATCAGATGCTATCCTAAACATTTTTAGACAAAGGTGCCAGATTCTAGAAGAAGATCAGATCTCATCCCCTATTTTTGTCTCTCCACCGCTTCTACATTCTCATTCTTTATCTTTTCTATACTTTTAGGTTTAGGTTCCTTAAACCATCCAAAGCTTGTTGCATCCTGATGTTAAGGATTCCAAGATGTTTAAGGACCTATAAATAGATTAAAAAATTCTAATTGCGAAAAAGGGGATGAAATATATTGAAAACCAGACTTTCTAAATTTTAGTCTGTGTCTTTGAGCTTTTTATGTATTGAAGCAGAAACATATGAATAAAATATAGTGCAGCTTTACTCTATATAATTGTTGTCTCTTTATTTTTTGTGTATGCTCTTTTATGTTTAAATCTGTGAGGCATTTTAAATCATATTGGTTACAAGTTAGCTATCTAATTGTTTGCAAGTTTCTTTCAAGGAAAGAACTAAGTTTTGTGAGTAGTTTCAGGGAGCATAACAATATTTAAGGATTTGATACAATATTGTAGAGGTGACAGGATAGTTTGTCAGGCATTTTATCTGAGTTGCATGTAGGTTGTAAAGCATCTTACAGTATTCTACTTTTATATTTCTACGGATCTTCATTTATTAATTCTATAAGCCCAAGGATAGGCACTGGTCTAGGAACTTGTTTGGTAATCTATCATCATCCAAACATTAAAAACTATTCAAACCAATTACTTTCAGAATATTTGTGTAAAAATAATTGTACTCATAGTGATTACAGTTGAAGTTTGTTGATTTCTTAAAGAGTAAATCAAATAGGTTATTCCTCCTAGATTCAAAAGAATTACAAAAGGAAAGAAAGATGAAATTCCCTATTATGTTCTTGTCTGCTATCATTAATATATTGATTTGGATTATCAAGCTTTTTCTTAGAATAGTCATAGTTATCTGCATTGTTATATACATGTGCATATAAAAATAAAGCATTCAGCACATAAGTAAAATCCACTCTAAAAATACTGTCCAGTCAATAATCAGTCATAGGTAATACCTGCCTAAGTCAGTGGATCTCAAAAAAGAACGAGGTGTTAATAGGTATTCCCAGTGTTATCAAAATACCTCATCAATTAGTGTTTTCTCTTGCTTGAGTCAGAGTATCAAAGGCATTGGGAGTCATAGAGTTATTTAAGTATTCAAGCATCTTTAGAGGCCCTGCAAGAAAAAACCCTAACAAATTGGCGACTCTACTGGGGAGTTTAAGTGATTACTAATCATACTAATTCTAGTTGTCAAAATTGTTCTTTGATAAGTATTCATTCATTCCAAATCATTGGGTGGTGACTCTAAAGAAATCTCCGAGATTAGAGAAAATTTGGTAAATATCTCTCAGAATGAATATTAGGTCAAGGATGAGTAATGATCCTAAAAAGGTTTTATGTGGTGGAATCCCATCATCCTTAAGGATGGAAATGTCTTGGAGAAAAAAGAGAAACAAAGTTAGCATGGATGAAACCCCTCCAAGAAGTAAAGAGGGTAATTTTAGGAGAGACATGAATAGCAATCAACATTCTCATGATGAAAATACTTCAGGGTATGAAGAAGCTACAGAAAGGGTATTGGAAACACCTACAGTCACCTCTACTTTAAATGAGAGAGAAGAGACAAGTTAATCTAGTTTAGATTCTAAAGATGCTCCCTTTGATGTGCTAGTAAATGAGAAATTCATCATGAAACAACTTGCCCTTGTTCAACAAATGAAAAGGGGGAGAGAAATGAGAAAGGAAAAACATGAGCATAATGATGTTGATAAGAGAAAAAGAAGATCTTCTAGACATCAAAATATGAAAGATACAGAGAGGTCGCAAAAGGACTAGGAAATACCACTCACTTGTAAGGCTTCTAGTTCACAAAAGGACAAAGGTAAACAAAAGATGAGTGAATACAAAAATCAAGAGCCTAAGTTTTAGAAGCCTTTAACAGAGCAAATGGCCAAGTTGGATATTGACTTGGAGAAATTGAGAATTGAAAAAGAAACCATGGAGAAAATGTTAGAAAAGGCACAAATGGAAGCTACAACAGTTGAAATGAAGAAGAAAATAGATTTTTTGCAGTCTTCAAAGTATTCTCATGTAGGGCCAGATAAACTTGAATCTCAGCACTTCACACACATCTATTTTGACAAGGAGTATGTATTAGATTGTCAGAGTATTGATACTTATATTTCTGATTTTTCTTATATTCTTATGTCACTAAGCCACAATTAGATTGAGTATGATATGTCAGATAATGAAAGCCTCAATGTTGTTTCAGATTTAAAAAATGAAGAGACTCTAGATAACATGTTGAGCACTGATTGGGATAGTGGTCTAGATTTTAAATCTTTTTCAGATTTTGAATTTTCCAATGAACCATTAAGGGATAGTCCTTCAGCTGCTCAAGATTCACATGTTTATGATGAATGTGCTAATGTTTTCCCATTCACCCACCAACAAAGTTTAGATTTGAATGATGCTCATAACTTACATGAAGGTATTTATCAAGACTCTGATATGAATATGGAAGTCAATGACAAGATGTAGGATGGTAATCCTTTTGAGAAAAGGAGTATGGATTATGATATAGGATTACCATTGTTTGATCATGAAGATGTTGAATCTTGTTCTTTGGATATTACTAATTTATCTCCTCTTGTAGAAATTCAGAACCATTTTCTTAAGATCCATGATGTCTATGATGAGGTTAACTATGATGTTCCTCATATTTTTATTCCTTATACTTTGAAGAATGAGCCAAATCATATCCTAAGTGGTGAATTTTTTCAGTATTTGCATAAAGTTCAGCATGCTGATTTTTTCTTTAAGGTGAAAACTACTAATGTGGATGGATATAATAATGCTAACCAAAGAAAATGGAAGATTTTGAGTGTTTTATTTTTCAGCTAGAAGGTGATTTTCAGAGATGTGGTATTGAGCTAAGTATTGAGCTAAGTAATGATGATTTTTGCATTGGATTTCAGTTTTTACTAACTAATGAATGCATTATGCATATGTCACATTCTTTGCAAAATTGGTATCATTTCCAGTTTAGCTCTCAAATGGATTATGATGACATTTTTTGTCTTGAGCTAATGGATAATGGAAATAAGATTGATCAGATACATGAAGGTGACAGTTTCAGCTTATCTCTAATTTATGAAGATGAAAACCAAGTGTATGACAGAGGTAAGAGCTGATTTCATTTTTGGGGCTTCGGGCATCTTATAGATAATGTGCATATTGTATAGATTCTTTCCCTTTTAGTTGTGTGGTGTGTTTTCATTTAGTAGGAGGTTTTCAATTTTTGAAGAGAGAAGTGAAAACAGAAAAGAAATATCAGTAAATGAAAAGAGGAAAGTGAAAAGAGAGAAAAGATGATTTTTAATTTTGGGATGGTCTGCTTCTAGCATGAGATTATGAAAGTTCTATGCATGCCTGCATGGGGCACGCATCCATAGTTAGAGCCACTGTTGGTTGTATTCCTATTTTTGTTGGTTTTCCCTAAAGTTTTGTTGCCTTCATGCCAATTTCTATCCAAAATCAGAAGGTCCATCTCATTTTTTGAAGTATCCCTATAAAAATTCTATGTTTTTAGGTCAAAATCCACATGAATAGTGAAAAAACCTAAAACCCTAAGCTATCTTCTAAGTCAAAATGCAAAAAAGTGCTAAAATGATAATCGAGCTTCTAATTTTGCATTACCTTTTTGAGAAACTTAAGTTATAAAAGTCATGTACATTTTAATAGTCACCGAGTCCCTTAATCCTAAAAGCATATTCCAAACTTTCAAGAGACTTGGAGATTAGTTGTTGTTGGGATGTCTCAAAAAGAAAGAGAATATTCCTTATAAGTTATGAGACTTCGCGAAACCCTTCAATTGCGAAGTCTCCCAATGCAGAAACACATCATTAGAAAACATGGAAACAACCAGTTAAGTCGTGGTGTCACGCAAAGTATCATGGAGTTAGTGAAACCTAGCGATTACTTTAGCTGCAGGGTCTTAAGATCTAAACACAGTTAAGTGACAGGTTAAATGCTTATGTCACGTAGTCTCCAATTAAAAAGTCGGTTAAGTAAAAGATGCCAAGACTTCACGAAAAACTACAAATTAATTAAAGTATATGATAGTCGGGTAGTCGCTGGTTAAAATGCTAAGTCAGTGTTTCTTCAGTGATTTGGAGACAAACAATTAAGATGAAACACATGTCCACAGTGAATAGAACAAAGGTTGTCATGTAGTATTCTATTTTTATATTTCTGTGGATCTTCATTTATTAATTTTATAAGCCCAAGGATAGGCACTGGTCTAGGAACTTGTTTGATAATCTATCATCATCCAAATATTCAAAACTATTCAAACCAATTACTTTCAGAATATTTGTGTAAAATTAATTGTACTCATAGTGATTACAGTTGAAGTTTTTTCATTTCTTAAAGTGTAAATCAAATAGGTTATTCATCCTAGATTCACAAGAATTACAAAAGGAAAGAAAGATGAAATTGTTGGAGTTGATGAAAAACTATCAACCCTACAGCTCCCAAGAATCACCTGCATGCAAACACCTGTCACAGAAAGAGAGAAGCAAAAGCTATGGAGGCCAAAAACAACAGATCTGTGAAAGAGGA
>MU226894.1:1578588-1595653 GCA_018584345.1 Thuja plicata
GAAATAGAGATAAAAGGGACTTAATAATTAAATCAAATAATTATTT
Source organism: Thuja plicata (assembly GCA_018584345.1). Lineage (NCBI taxonomy): Eukaryota > Viridiplantae > Streptophyta > Pinopsida > Cupressales > Cupressaceae > Thuja > Thuja plicata. The sequence continues at coordinate 1,578,635 of MU226894.1, forward strand.
AATTAATAAGTGAAAGGTGACTTAATAATTAAATCAATAATGATTTAATTAATAAGTGAAAATACCCTTTTAACTCTAACAGAAATTCCCTATTATGCTATTGTCTTCTGTCATTAAGATATTGATTTGGATTGTCAAGATTTTTCTTAGAATAGTCATAGTTATCTGCATTGTTATATACATGTCCATATAAAAATAGAGCATTCAACACATAAGTAAAATCCACTCTAAAAATATTGTCAATTCAGTAATCAGTCATAGGTAATACCTGCCTAAGTCAATGGATCTCAAAAAAGAAGGAGGTGATAATAGGTATCCCTAGTGTTATCAAAATACCTCATCAATTAGTGTTTTCTCTTGCTTGAGTCAAAGTATCAAAGGCATTGGGAGTCATAGAGTTATTTAAGTATTCAAGCATCTTTAGAGGCCCTGCAAGAAAAAACCCTAACACCTCATTTGACTCATATTATTTGGAATGTCCATATCCATTATTGCTTGTACTTTTTCAGTATATACTTCAATGCCTTTTGCAGAAATAATGTACCCTAGGAGTTTTCCAGATTGTACCCCAAAAGCACACTTCTTTGGGTTGAGTCATACTTTAAATTGTTTTGGCCTTGTAAAGATATTTGCAAGTATGGGTAAATGATATTTCTTTCATGTGACTTAGCTAGAATGTCATCCACATAATCTTCTAGAAAGGTGTGCATCATATCATGAAAAATGGTAGTCATTTCTCTTTGATAAGTGGCTCCAGCATTTTTGAGACCGAAGGGCATCACATTCCAACAAAACGTATCCCATGGGCATGTAAAGGTTGTCTTCTCTTGATCCTCAAGTGTAATGTGAATTTGATTATACCCACTAAATCGATCCATAAGTGAAAACATTGAATGACCCGCAGTGAGATCCACAATAGCATCAATGCTAGGTAATTGAAAGTCATCTTTTGGGAAAGCAAGGTTTAAATCTCTAAAATCCATGCAAACTCTTATGGATTTATCATGTTTGGTAACCGGTACAATATTGGAGATCCATTCAGCATATGCAATTACTCTTATAAATCCTACCTTGAGTAGGTTTTCCAATTTTTCTTTGACTAAAAGGCTACACGTGGATGCATTTTTCTCAACTTCTTCTTGACAGGCTTAACTCTGGGTTTCACATTCAAATGATTCATTCTGAAGCTTGGATCCAATCTGGGCATGTCGGCATATGACCATGCAAAGTTAACCTTTTTTTCTTGAAAGAATTCAATGAACTCTTTCCTCTCCAAGGGACTCAAAGATGTTGCCAAGTGAATAAATTTAGGATCCACTTTGGTACCATTGTTAACCTTTTCTATAGGTTCAATAAGTATAGGTGATCTTTCATCCTCATGTGCTGGTAAGGTGTCCAACCTCTCTTCCTTAGGTGCCACAGTTGGTTTTTCACCTTCGGAAACATCCTTTATTTTTACTTTTTTGGGGTCTAGTACTGCCACATGGTGGTTTTCACCACTAGACCTTCTCATTTTTTGTATTTTCTCTTTTCATTTTTTAAATTAAGAGGTTGAACACATACCCCTATCATCATGTCTGGAGTGAATTCGTTGATGGAAGAATTTGGTTCAACTGCATTGAGGTATAGGGCCATTGCATTGTCATTTGGGAAGTATAGTAAGTCATTTGGCTCGGAAAGATCCCAATCAATAAGTTTGGGATGCATCAATGAAAAGGATTCATTGGATGGGTTATCATTTGAAGGATTAAGAGACATGAATTCATTTTATGGTTCATACATTGTATCATCAAGGTCTATGACATGTGCCTCTTCAAGATGGTCCATGGAAGAAGGATCAAAATCCTCTTCACTAGAATCCTCTAATATTTCCATGGGAAAGAAAGCATGTGGATTAAACACTAGGTTAGAATCTCCCACCCACAAAGGTACCCAAGGTTCACATACCCATTGAGTGTAATGAGGTTCTTTTTCTACATTATCTTGTTGAGGTTCACTTGATGTTTGAGTAGAAGTTGAACCTTGAGTCACATGTTCTTGAGTTTCATCTTTAGGAGGAATTGCATAAGTGTGAATGGTATCAATCTCTATGTCATGGAAATATTCTTTAGAAAAAGAATCCCACTCATAATCCCTAGAATCATCTTCACTTTCGAAACCTGCCATATGGATATGTGCACAAAAATCATGCACGGGACTTGAACTTTCTCCTTTATGCTGAAAACCTATGCCGACTTTCTCTTCTTTGGCTCTCCAAACTAGTTTAAAGGTTCTAACAACCCTCTATGTCAAACTCCTAAGGGTCCTCTTCCTTTATATCCCATTTTCTTCATGATATCAAATCCTTTTCCATATTGATCAGTTTGGATATTGATATGTTGCACCCTTTCAATAGGATTATTTGAATTATCCTCATCCTTATAAAGCCATTGCAAAAATTAATTATCCTCTATTTCCATTGCTTGTTTGTAACATTCTCTCACAAAATGAGAATTATATTAATGGGGTTGATGATCTTTGGATGGTTTCCCATGTGTCCTTGGAGATGTAGGTAAATCAAATAGGGAAACAAAATATTCCCCTACCCCTTTTGAGTGAATTTTTCATTGTTTCTCAAATTGGTTCATCATGTCACTCATCTTTTGATAATGATCTTTCTTAGCTTGTTCTCTTTCCTCCTTAGTAGGTTTCAAATTTTCCATTCTCAACATTGAAGTCTTTACTAAATTATCATTTGAATTTTGACCCTCATAACTCATCTTTTCTTTTCCCTTAGTTGATGTGGTTTAGTTAGTTTGAGTAGGGTTAGAAGTTGATGTAACATTTGATGTTGGATTTGAACTTTCCTCTTTGGCTTCCTTCATGGTAATATCAGGGATAATTCATTCCCTATTGTGAGGAATGTACAATTCATGACTTGGCTTCAAAGCATTACAATATTGGAAAGGGTTTGAATCTCCAACAATCGTGATCTCCTCCCCCATGTGTGGAAAATTTATGCAATGGTGATATGTAGAAGGTATCGCTTGCATTTCATGTATCCATGGCCTTCCTAATAGGATATTGTAAGTCAATTTCATATCAAGGACCTGACATATGGTATCCTTTTTGATGGGTCCCACTTGAATTGGTAGAATAATCATACCCTTTGAAGATCGTTCCTCCTAATCATAAGCCTTAATGGTGATTTTATTTTTAGGGTCAATTAATGATTCGGTTAACCCTAATGACTTGACAAGATTTAAAGTGAAAATATTAAGACCAGCTCCCCTATCTATGAGAACTCTCTTGACCCTATGTCTTTGGATCAACACCTCTATATGCAAGGGTAAGTTTTGAGGATGCATGATAGACATATCTTCTTGCTCTGAAAATGAAAGACAATGAGGGGCTATGAAATGTCCTACCATGTTCTAAAATTTATCTTCTTCCAAGTTTATGGGAATGGTGGTCTCAACCAAGGATTTTTGTAAGATCTCCTTGTGATTAGGAGATAATTTCAACAACTCCAAAATTGATATTTGGGCTGGATTCTTTTGTAATTGATCCACCAAACTATAAGGATTTGTTGTAGGTGGTGTTTGTTTAGCCAAAATAGTTGGTGTTTTAGGGCCAATAGTAATAGGAGTACCCCCTTGTAGGGTAACCTTTGAGGCTTTCCTTCTTGTGATGATATTAGAGGATTCAACTTTAGGTTGATCTTTGATCACCACAACATTGATATTACTCTCATGGCCGGATATAGCTGTTGACGGGACTTTGTGACCGGGTCCACCAATAGATGTAAGTTGCCACCGGGTACTGGGGTACCGACCAACTTTGCCTGTAAAGGTTGTCCAGGGAAATGAGATTCCCCAGGCCTTCAAGCACATGAGATTTGGGTCTCGAAAGTGTGGGAGCTTAGTTGGGAATATGACTATTTTGTTCGGGGGGATAGCTAGTTATCTTGGCTCATCTTACCGAGGATTTAGGTAAGTGGGGTTTCCTGCAATTATTCATTAACTTTGCCAAACAAACTTCAAAATATATAGCATAGTTATAAATATTTCATCTACCTATAGTTATGCCAAACATTCAAAACATCGACCAAGCTCTAACATGAAACACTAAATACTGAAGAAACACATAGCCATTAGCTCATATTTAATAAATAGCAAGGAAAATAAGATCGTTAATATACTTAAAATATTAGAGAAAGGGACATAAAGAACATACAACACAAAATATCATTAATCTAGAGATTAGAATGCTAACAACATCATTGATAGAACCCTTCCTTCTTCATTAATGTGTTTCTAGCAAGCACTGGTGCGTACAACAATGGTGGCTCCAAGGGAACATCTAACTACTAAAAGCTTCTAAAACTAAGGAGCATTGAGCTCTACAACTAAAAACTGAGAAAACCAAAATGCTATTAGCTATGGACTGCAAAATCATCAATTTTTCCGACCCTTGGAATGAGGTCAGACTTATTATTTATACACAAGTTTTAACCTAAAACTACCCTAACTTATTTTACACTGAACAATATAATACTATTTTTGGTGGCCAGTACTACCTGCGCCACATTACAAAAGACCTCAAGTTGGGAAAGGTATGACATGTCAGAAGAAAAAGACAAGAAAGGTGGAGTGGAAGAATCAACCTTGAGAAGAGAGCCAAGAGGAGAAAAGGAGAAATTCAATCCCCTAGGGATTGAGGCTACATGCCTCATAAATGGGAATGTGGCTCACTATCTTTGATGTGCCAGGTGTTATGTTGGAGCAGCCCCTTGGGAAGACCACCTATCAAAAACATCTCCTGAGCCAACGTGCCTTGTTGCGGTTACCTATTTTTTGACACTTTTATTAACAATCTGATAGTGACTGGTCAGCTTCGGGAACCGAGACACTGGTTGCTGAAAGAATACAAAATTGTGAGATCTGGAGCTCTGGGATCTGGAAGATTACACTCCCTAAGAATGAATAAATACAAAATACATCTCCTGACAATCATCTCTGGAACCCAAAGAATTTTATTGTTCCTTGGTATCATTGAAGTTTTGTACGAGCCAGGCGATCCCATCTTCATCAATGTCTTTAAGGCTGGCCCAGGGGTACTTGGCCTCATCTACCTGTTCACCCAAACCTAGAACATTTGCCTTGAATTTTTCAGCCATCTTTGTTGCGTCGTGGCCTTTGAGCACCATGCAAGTTATTCGCATCATTTTTGCTCCATCTATACCCTCCAAGGATCCATATTGAGACTCCATTACCTCATTGAACTTTTCCAAGACATATTCCTTCTGAGTGCATGTTTCAGTGCTAAAGGGATTTGCTTCGAAGACCTTTGAGATAAACAACTTGTACAAATTAAAATAATATTGAACTTCTTGGACTTTGTCGTGCAAGGTCCCTACCAGTTGCTTGATTACCCCCAATGTGAGGTCAAGTCTGGAGTGCTGGGTCTGGACAAAGTCAAAAGACTCCTCTCCCAAAATTCTGGTGTTGGAGACAACTTCTTCTCTAATGTCGATGATTTTTTCCATCTCAGCCTTCCATGCTTCATAGTTTTCAATGTCTCCCTCCCAAATGGAGATAGTAGTTTCAGCCTGATGTAGAACATTGTTGGCCGCATATAAGTCTAGTTGTGTGGATACTAAGAAACGTCAGACGTTTCCCACCTATTCTGTAACCCACTCATCAACTACCTAGGCTTTTCTTTTCATTTCCCTTAATGAGTCTATGTCACCCTAAGGGAGCAGTGCCCTGGATGCGGAAACATCTAGGGGAATGCATGAGCTCTATTAGCAGCCCCATGAGTTTCACTTTCTTTTCTTTCTCTGCCCTGAATTTTTGGGCCTCCTTTTCATAACAGGCATCTACTGATTTGGCCGCTTCCTTCAACAAGTCTAGCTCACCTTGTTTTCCTCTCTTCCCCAGTGGCACTTCGGTGATAGAGTATTCATCAGCCTTAGTCGTGGCTTCTTCTACATTTGGGGAAGGTGTCACAATCGCCACAAGTGTATCTCTACCCGGCCCAATCTGAAGAGTATGGACTGTCCAAGCTTTCTTGGCTTTGGGAGGAATTTGCGTTTGGCCCATCATCTCCGCCAATGAGAGATGGGCCCTGGGTGTTGCTGGGGCTTTCCTCTTCTGGGATTCTACCAATCATTGTGGTGATAGAGGTGGATTTTCTACCAGTGTTCTTTCTTGTTCTTCCCCTTTGAGATTTTGTTGTGCTTCCCCAATATTCTGAGCCATTCCTGGCTCCTTTTCTGTATTTCCAGGCCCATCAGCCAGATTTGTCTCCATAGTGCTTATATCGTCTACCCTGGCATCTGCACCTTCAGCATTGTTGGGATCAACATTTATTTCTCTAGGGTTCTGTTCCCCACCCTATTGTTGTTCTTCATTAACCTCCTCTACCAGAGTGTCCTCTTCAATTGGTGTATTCTCTGGAGGAGGTGGAGGTATCAAGCCAAGATTCAATGTTTGAGCCGCTGTGATTACCTCACCAAATGTTTCCTTTGGGTGCGATGTTTGGACCATGGCAATTGGAGTTACGGTTGATCTCGCTGGTCTGATTCCCCTGACTGATGTCGGCTGCTTATCTTGTATTTGCCTTCTCTCTAAGGTTCCTTCAACCTGTATCTCTGAGACTTTGAAGATGTTCACCTATTCTTTTTCTTCTACTCTCTCTACCAGGGTTTCCTATTTTTGGGCAACTTCCTTCTCTGGGACGTTCCTTTCAAGAGGGGGCACCGTTTCCTCTTGGGCATTGATTTCTTCAAACAATCTCTTGATATCTCCCTACTAGTTCCCAAATTCATCAGTTCCAAATAAATCATCAAATTCATCATGGGGAGGGGTGTTCTCTTGGATATCCTTAGGTTCTTTTTTAGGCTCCAAAGAGTTAGAAGAAAGGATTTGTACTTCTTGGATTCTTGGAATCCCAAGTTCTAGCTCCACCTTTGGTTGAGAGTTCTTCTTTTTCTTCCTCCTGGTTATCAAAGGGGGCCCTGCATCCATCACAGCTGCCTGCTCCTCTTCCACTCTAGTCCTTGTTTCTCAGACCATCAATACTGCTAGTAAAGGGGAAGAAGGAGGACGGACAAGTCTGACCATACTTACCGGGGTAGCCAACTATGTGATTAACTTATCCTTCATTTGCTGGGAGACCACCAACATTTCTTACATTTTATCTATTATGGGGGTTACAGATGGGGTTTGTGATAGGGCCCCCATTATCATTTTTCCTTTGTCCTCCACTTGTGAGGAAATTCCAGCCCCAGAAGTTGAGCCCTGCATAAATAGGCCAACTTTGCGTGTGATTCTTGGGCATGCCTTCTTAAAATATGTGTGGCTCCATTCGACCACGTCGCAGGTGAGATCCTCAATTTTCATCCCTTCTTGGGTGTTTCAGTCTACTAGAGGGAGGGACATCTTTTCTACTTCCTTTTCCTTGTATTGCGGGTCTATTGTGGACCCGGTGTCCAAGAAGTCATCCAGGAATTTTCAAAGCTTCAGCCTCTACATCATCCCCATTGTCATCCAGATGAAGTGTCAGCTCCGAACTTCAAAATAATCCTGGAAATCTTCCCAAAAATCCTCCATGTGAAATGCATGGGGCTCTGATACCCAGGGAAGTGTTGTTGCTATTTTTCCTAGCAGGTCAAAGTTTTTCCACTCTAGATAGAATTCACTTAGGCCCAAGCTTTTAAGTTTGATATCCGCCTCTCTTTCCATGGTCAGACTACATGAGTAATTCCCATAGGTGATTAGGAATGGAACATTTATTACCTTCTTCACCATGTAGAGGGCATGTAATTCCAAATTTTTTTGGTAGTATTCCAAAAGAATTATTTTGTTCCCACAGTGCTTGGGTAACAAATAGGGTTTCCCAGAGAAGCTGGTTACCCGAATATAAGTGTCCTGCTGGAACTGAATGTAGTAGTGGCCATAACTTCTGACTAGATCCATTTCCTCCTTGGAGAGGTAGTACCTGGCATCCCTGGTAGGTGTGAGGATATTGTAGTAAATGAAGGCATCATTTACTCGGTAGAACCTGAGGAAACTAGCCTCCCATTGGACTTGTCAGAAATAATCCCAGGGAGCCTTTTGGCTCAGACCGACCCCAAGCATGCCTTCTATGAGCAGCCCATTTGTGAAGGGTCATTATTGTGCCAAAGCCCAGAGAACATAGGATGTCAGGTAGAATTTAGAGATCCGGGTGACCTGGAGGAGTTGGGAATCCATGTAATTTGAGATGATTGTGGCCCAATTGAAGTATTGCTCACCGGAAGAGATACCAAGAAAGAAGTAGTACATCCATGCCGAGAATTCCTGAGCATGGGGTTATCCAAAGATCCTAAATAATGATATAATCCCCATCTATATGCTTTCCTTGAATTTTGATCGGGGGATCTCCAGCTTCATCCTTTTGGAGTCTTTCTTTGGCGTCTTCAGCCAATTGTCATTCAGATATTGCCAGGCCATGTGCTCCAAATCCATAAATTCTTGTAGCACCTAGTGTCAGGTGATGACGGCCATGTTATCGAACTGGGGAATCCCTAGACTGGCCTAAAAAGTTGCGATGTCCAAAGACACCATTGGAGTTAGGTACCCAGTCGGGATCAAGGCAGCGAGCTTGGCGGCCCAGATGGATGAGTTGTAGTGTGCTGCCAGAGTAAGAATAAGTTCTAGGGCTTGGATGGAACACAAGAAGCAAGAAGCCTTCAGAATCCCAGAGTTACCAACATTGATAGCCAATGGATCTTCGACCATTTTTTGGATGTACATAATTTTTACCAGGGCTTGTATTTCTGCCCACATTTCGACGCTAGTGTCAGTGATCAACTGAACACTAGACTCAATCTTCAAACTTGTAATAGTATTTTCCTTCAAATACTTCATGGTTAGGGGAATATTTTCTAGGGCCCTCTCGATCTTAGTTCTGATAGCTACCCTGGTGACTATCATGGTTGGGAGATATGGACTCTCATGTGGAGAGGATGCAGATGCCTCTGACATGATTAATGAATTAGATACTAGCAACCTACAAGGCAAGACGACCGTCAGAATTTATATAAGATAGAATGCTACTCCAGGGTCCAGAGATCTTACCATCGCATCCGCATCTGCAAGGGTTAGTTTGTCAAATCCTAGGAAAGATGTGCTTATAATGAGAATTGATGAAACTGACCAACATCTAGGGCTCTGGGGATTTCAGTACATATGATACAAGTGAAACAGGAGCCAGAAGGGACATAAGACCTGGAGTCCAAAAACTGACCATTGAGTGACATGACCGAAAGATGAGCCGTACTAGGATGACATGGATGTCACATGGCCATGCAGTAAATAGGAGTTATGGCGATAATGCTGACAATGGTCCAAATGCATGCGAAGTGGAAGCCACTTGGCTAGACTTGAATGTGTGCATGGTAAATAAATTTTCCATTAAGACTGACTCGACCGAGGAGAGACAAAACTACCATGGTTCAAACCAGCACGGAGCCGAGTTTGAACCAGGTGGTATTCTATCGAGAAGGCGAGCTCATAGATTTGGGGAGAGTATGGGCAAGGGCAAGCTGAACTTGACATGATACTAGAAGGATATACATAAAAAATACAACAAAATACAGAGGGCCGAGGGCTGAAATATATACACACTATTTATAGATATTCACACAATATACAAAATAGCTAGACAAACTACAACTGCGCAGGAAACTTGCCTAAATTACAACTATGTAGAGGGCGGACAACCCTCTGCTAGTACCAACCCACCAATGGCAGGTGACCAAAAGACAAAAACAGAAATGGAAAACCCAAACAAAACCATAAGCCAACAAAACAGCTTGAAAATGAAGCCCAAAACCATTCAAAACCAGAGAACCAAAAACCAAGGAACGAATGCCAAAGGCTTACCTAGAGCATGAGAGATGCAGGGAGGACAAACATGAAATTCCTGCAACAAGATACCCTTCAAACACTATGAAAAAACATGGCAAACCACCTACTAAACCTTGTTAATTACTGCTAATCACCAGAACAATCAATACTTAAACGCTTCAAATTTGCCTCAATTGCTCTTGTAAATCACCTTAGGTTTTTTTATCGTAGTAAATGTGAAAATGATAGGTAACTTCAATTTATACCCTTAGGGTAAAAAAGGTGTGCTACCTTTCTGTAAACTCTAGAATAGGCAAGCCTCAGAATTCGGGCCTGGGGATTCCACGTAACCATACCTTCTAGCGAGAAGAAGACATCATGGTAGATAATCTCGGAGTCCAAGATCTGGCTCTAGAAAGACGAAACTCTAGGACCGTGTCCCGGAGACAAAATAAAACAAAAAGAGAAAGAAAAACAAACCTCACAGAAGAAATGCCCGGAGGGAAAATAGAGAAAAAGGAAAGAAACAAGGCAAAAGCAAAAGCAAAAAAAGAGGAGACCCAACATTTTGCACACAAAATGTAGGGACAGGTATGTAGGGCATAAAAAATGGCAACTATCTAGGATGAATGCCTTAGCACATTCAAGAATTGCAGAATCTATGGTTAGCAAAACTGGAATCAATCATTACTTGGAGTATCCTGCTTACAAGGTGCGAAGCGTCTGAGAAAATCCGGCCTATACATGATTCAATCATTTGTCTTTCATCAGTTGTGAAGTGTGTGCTTTGAAATAAAATCAAGTTGGTGACCTCTGGGAGAAGCAGAGAAGAGGCACTAAATATATCAAACCAAAGTCATCAAATCTGCTTATTTCCTCTGGATACCGGGATTTCTCCATTCTTTTATTTCCTTCATTTCTTTATTTTCTTAGATGGGAAGGCGGTACTCCTTTCACCATTATCCTTAAGCTTAGATAATTTTAACAGTGGTACTTCTTTCACCTTTCCATCCACTTCAATTTGCTAAATAAGGGAGAAAAAATCTAGACCCGAAAATAATTTTAATATTTTTCAGACTTGGGCCAACAAACTAGTGCGACTGATATACCTTCAGTGTGTCTAATTACTTGTTCTTTTCTATTTTGATTTAACTGATTTCCAAACTTCTAGGGATGAATCTGATGAAGATTACTCATAGCCTGTTACCAAACTCACAAAATAACTCCAAAGCGTAGACCAACTCCACCATGCTAACAATAGATTCCAAGTTCATCAAAATGCAAAAGGTACCATTCTGGAGACTAGATGTTATGCAAAGCATACCGGTCTATGGAAGGGGTGAGAAAAACACTGGGAACCTAGAAAATAAAGAACAAAGCCAAAAACAAAAAAAAAAGAAAAGGGGCAGTCCCAGAGGAAAGCCAACAAAACTATTTACAAGGCAAGGCACTCCAAACAGAGCACCGGGAAGAATATATACAAGCAAAACTTTACATAAAATACAATTCTGGACAAACTCACCTCATTCAAAATAATGCTTGAGAAACTTTCCATTGACAGGAAATGGAATGACTTCTCCAGTCATGGAACTGAGGTGATAAGTATTTGCCCCAAAGATCTCAGATATCAAGTATGGTCCAAGCGAGAGCCGTTGGATTTGGTGTGTTTTCCTTTCTTTTCCTAGGCCTTATCCCACAAAAGGATTAAGTTTGAGATCTGAAAGGCCTTATACTGGGCTCTTCAGTCAAACCATCATTTTACTATTTCTTGGTGACACGCAAAGTGTTCAAGGGCTGTGTCTCTTTGTTATTCCATTTGCACCAGATTTAGGAGCCGAACCTCCATGATATTGTCCCGGTTGCTGAATTCTTGCATAATTTGTAAAACTGAGATCTGCAAGTTAATGGGGAACATTGGGTTTGGGCCATAAACCAGGTGGAATGGGGATTTCCCCAAGGCTTCCTTAATTCAAATATGATCCACCCAGAGAGTGAATCTAATCTTTTGATGCCAGTCCCGGGGATTCTGTTCTAATAGATGTTTGATCACTTCAAGTAAATTTTTGTTGGTCAATTCAGCAACGTCGTTCCCCTGGGGGTAATAGTTGCTGGAGAACTTCAGAGTGATCTTTCTATCATAGGTCCATTCAAGTAATTGTGCTGAATAAAATTCTAGACCATTGTCACATACTATAGCAAAGTGCATTCTGAATCGCGTGACGATGTTTTCTTCCAGGAATTTTATGACTACATGTGCCGTGTTATTTTTGCAAGGGATTGCTTTAGACCATCGGGTGCAATAATATGTGGCAGTCAAAATGTACCGGTGGTTAAAAAATGAGTTGGGGTTGATTTTCTTGATAAATTCAAATGCCCACTAGGCTAGAGTTCTAGCTTTGAAGACTGGCTGTAAGGGCATAGCCAAGTTCCGCTCACGATGTGTCGCAGTTTGGCAAGTATGGCACTTCCTGACATGAGTGTAGACATCTTTAAAGATACATGGCCAATAGTATCTAGCCCAGAGGATCTGATGGGTAGTGGCATCAGTTGAGCCATGCCTGGTTCCAAATTGCCCATGGAATTCTTTGATTATCTTTGCAGCTTGAACTCTATCAATGCACCAGAGGTACACACCCTCATAGTTCCTACGAAAAAGCATGGTATTTTTTTATCATGAAGTGTGCACTTTTCAATCGCAGGGCATGACGTTTGTTTGGAGGAAATCCTCCAGACATCTATTATTCAACAATAAGTACACTAGGTCTATGTACCATGGCTCCTGAGTGATTGACTCCACTGTATATGTCTAGCATTCGATGTGTGGAGTCTCTTCTGCCATCGATCTACATAGTCACTGGTCTTGGACTATCTTCATTGGTTTCATTTCTAAATCATATTCCTAGAGGATGGCCATCCATTTCCCCCGTCTTTCACCCAATTCACTCTGCATCAGTGGGGATTTTACTGCCTGGTCCAGGATAATAGCATGCACCTTTTGCCGGAGGATATAATGCCAGAATTTCTTCACGGTGTGAACGAGAGCAAAGGCCTATTTTTCCAAAGGTGACTACTGGAGCTTAGCATTCTTAAAGGGGGAGCTCATGAAAGCTATTGGCCATTCCTCCCCTTCGACCTTCTGGGTCAAACCTACCGCGGAAGAATGCAGCGAAGCAAAGGAATAAATGTAAAAGGGGAGGGAATAGTCTGGACTAGCCAGGACTGGGGCCTCCGTTATCATTTGTTTAATCTAGGTGAATTCTCGCTTTGCTTCAGGGCTCCACTCTATGTGTGTATATTTGTGCACCTTTTATTTGTGACACAACACTTCATTAAGTCATTTTGTTAGTTAAAAACAAGGGTTAATGAGCATATAAACCATAACTTTGACTTATTGCTTTCTAACTAGGATAAGTGTAGAAAATAACATAAAAGCCCTCATATTTATGCTAATTACCAGTAACATAAACAACCTAGCATGAAATATTTGATTTAAAACAAGCTAAATGATGAGAAAACATGCATTCTAGCTCTAAGAATGGAGATAATAACAATGCATAAGCATAAACTATGAAATGAAATATGAGTTTAAGTCTATACCAACAGCATAACAATGCACTTACAAATATGAGATGAAGGCTCTTTTGTGCTCCAAAATGCATACTATTTATAGAAGCATGAGAGAGAGAGGGGAGACAAGGTTTATTAATGAGTTGAGGGACTCATTAATGGTGGTGTAAGAGCCATTAATGCCTTGAGCATTAATGAGCTATGGAGGAGACACGGGCTTAAGGCATCTTCATTAATGAGGCATTAATGAAAGCCTTAAAGAAGCATGGGAAGGGTGTAAGAGGATGACTTGAGAAGGTGGACTTGAGGAAGGAATCTTGAGATTCCTTAACTTTCTCAAGTGGGTGGAGTTGTTAATCATTCCTTAATGGAATGTGACAACATTAGGAGGTGGGTTAGGATTAGAACTACAATTAGGATTAGATTAGCAAGGGTGAATGGGTTGAGAAGGTTAGAACCTAGGGTAGAAGTGGTTGAGATAGGTTAGGTTGGGGTTTAAGGGAATATTAATTAAATGAATTAAACTTATTTAATTCATTTAAAATATAGGAATTAATTATTTAAACAATTAAATTGCTTTTTAATAATTAAGGGGACTATAGCCATTTTAATTAAATTAAATAGGCTAGGGGAATGGGTTAATTGCAAGTGGGTAATTGATTTAGGGATTTATTTAATTCCTAGAAAATTAATCATTTTTAGCCATGTATTTGATTGATTTTGATTTTGGCTAAAACTAAATAATTTAGTGATTTGATCACTTTAGGAGATTAAATTAATTTCAAAAGAATTGTGCCAAGCAATAACAGGGTCATTTGGACATAATTGGGGGTATGATAACACTTAGGGAAAATAGGGTCCATAGTTGGAACAAACCAAATTTAGGTGGTTACATTTGCCCCTCTTTGAATGGATGTGCGAGCAGCACATTGATTCAAAGAAAGTTTTCAATTTTGACTTCAGAAAGATTGAGAATTCTGTTCTTGGTTGTCGAATGAAATGTTGATGAGATCAGTCTCACACTTGATTGAACCAAACTGATAGAATTAATTTTGAACTTGGTTGTCGTCCAAAGATCAATAAAAGATTTTAAAGATAACAATTCTGAACTTGGTTGTCGTCCAAAGATTGATAGTACTGATTCTGAACTTGTTTGTCGTCCAAAAGCCAGTATGAAACTGCCAGGAGCTTAATAAAAATCTTTTAAAATGAGGAAACACAAGATATCTAGCTTATGAGAACCAAAGATTTCTATCCAACAGTTCAGACTTTAGTCAAGGAAACTGTTATGTCCCTAGTTTGTTTGATAACAAAGTCATTTTGATGTTGTTTCAAGAAAAAATTTGATTGATGATAGTGTGATCATGCCTCCTCGAGAACAAAATTGAAGGAAAATAATAAAATCCCTTAGTTGAAAGAACGTATCACTTGTAGGAAGTGGTTAGGACAAGAAAGAATGGAGTAGAAGAAGTGGAAAAGAAGGTGTGTGGTTTTTTTTAAAATAAACACATGAGTACCAAGTTAATTACGTGAAAATGTGTGTGATGAGACTGATAACATGATGTCAGACCAAGATTTATGATAAAATGTACAATTTTGACCGATGTTTGGAACAAATGAAGCAAATCTACAGTTTTTGAAATTGTCATAAGAATGGTACTGTGCTTCTAAAAACATCTTATGCACCTTCGATTTGGTTCCCAATTGATCAAAAAGAGAACAAAAATGTAATTGTAAATGTCCGGGAGAAGTTTTGAAACTCCTAAATGGCTCAAAAGACAAATATAAACCTCAAAATTACCATTTCACTATTCATTTTCACTTTCCTCCATAGTAATTCAGAGAGCTCTACAGAGAAAATGGTAGTCCCTGTGAGGAAGCATCATTTTGAGATGAGCCGGCAACATCAGCGCCCAGTCGACTACACACCTTCGGTAAGTGTTCGTAAAACTACCTTGTGAATTTTGCAAATTTCAATTTCATGCATTTTTGTAGCTTTTACAGCTCCTGCAATTTTGAATCACATCTAGGATTCTGGATCACAATCTGTAAATCCCATGTCGCATTTGGTATTTCCCAAATCACATTTGGTTTTTTCAAATTCCTGCATCGCATCTAGGATACCCTGGATTGCATCTGTTTGCATTGTTTTTGTCTTTATTTTTGTGGAAATTAATCAGTGTGTCATACTTGGTCTGCTTAGGCTTGTACCTTGTATTTAGGGTCGCATCCCGTATTTTAGGGATCGCACCCTATAAACTCCATCACATCCTATATTTCCAGGGTCGTATCTAGTAAAATGGATCGTACTCGTTTGTTTTAGAATTGCATCTAGTTAGGAGACTTAGAAATTTAATCTATTTGACCCATTTACATGCCACAAAATTTGAATCACTTAGTTGATCCAGATACTGCATCTCATTGGTAGATAAAAAAAATTGATTTCACCTTTGTATGTGTTAAAAATACATAGATTTTGAGGTAGTCACCTTTAGAGGCATATATCCAGGTCATGTACTTGCATTATCTGGACTGTTGTCTGATGTTGAGCAGTTCACATTGATCTGATGTGGATAATGTTCATTGATAGGTTTACCCGAGATCAGGGTAAACCGTGGGTTGTTGACAGCTCTTGCCGAGAGATGGCACTCAGAGCACAACACCTTTCATTTGCCAACTGGTCAGATCACAGTGACTACTGAGGATGTCTGGCGGATACTATGTGTGTCGATTATGGGCTAGGAGGTATTCTTCAAGTCGAGAGGTGGCATGGCCATTGGTGCTACATGTAGATATTTCCAGGATGACACCATTAACACTAATACATTTGGGGTGAAATTGCGATAGAAATTTGCGACGGGCAGATGTTAAGTGTTTTTGGATTTTTTTTTTCAATTATAACCCGACAACATCGCAATTGCGATGTTAACGGGATATAAGGCAAAAAAAAAAGAGAAAACATTGTCATTGTTCAATAGCACCGAGAGGGGTTTTTGCATCTCTGCGGCGAAAGAAAATTTTCATTGATAGCTACTGACTGCATTGGAATCCAAATAGCTGAGAGAGGTATGATTTTAAACTTCACTTTGTCGTCATCTCCGCAAGCTTGAGAATGATTTGTGGGAATAGTTGTCAACCTGCCCTCCAGACAGCTGTGTTCCTCTGTCTCCACACTTGGTCTCATAACCATCATTCAAGTTCCTACAATATATTTACAAGGAACCTCCTTGATATGGAAACAAGTGCCCTGGGGTCACGAAACACATTTCCATGAAATAAAGATATTTATTGCTAATTTAGGAAGCACCAACCATGAGGACAGTCATACATGCTTCTTTGGGAATTTGAAGTCTGATTTGTGTTTCCAATGTCTGATCTACATTACATCTACAGAGAGGAGGGGGGTTAAAATAGTTTGTTTGGTCATTGTAAGCTCCTACCACAGTCATTTAGCCCTTAAACTAGTCCATGCAAGATGAAAATTGTAATTTCAGATATAATTTTGGTTTTAGAGAAATCTCCAACTTGTATATCATTGCAAAAAATAATACATTCACACACTGTGGGTTTTCAAATT